>PVKZ01000136.1:600000-782732 GCA_004027375.1 Macroglossus sobrinus
GAATAGAGAGGAAGCCATGGCTTCATGATGGCCTTGTCAGCCATAGTTAGGATTCTGAATTTTATTCTAATTTATAAATGTAAAGGGAAGCCATCAGAGGGTTTTAAGCAATAAAGTGGAATTATCTATTTTGCATTTTTAAAAGTTTATTCCAACCACTGCAGAAAGGACGTAAGGGAACATGAGTGTGGGCAGAGAGCAACCACATGATTGAAATAGTCCTGCTGAGTGGGTTTCTTATAGTAGCATTGAAGGGAGAGCAAAATGGCTGCATATGAATCATTGAAAGAGGAGCCTACTAGGCTAGCTGTAGTATAATCTGTCTGGGCTGTTAGGCTAAGAAGCATCCAGTACCATGTTTTTCTCTTTGACCTGGTTCATCCTGTATCCTTCCTGGAAGATAAAGGCTTGGCCTCTTGCACTCTGGGAGCTAAAAGGAAAAAAAGGCTTCAGGGATCTCAGCATCCAATAAACATATATTCACTTAATTCCAGATTTCAGTATGGCAGTTCTGACCCCAACTGAGCCTGGAATACCCCACTCCAGGAACTTTTTTTTTTCCCTCTAGGTTTCATTCAAGGTAGGTGATGTGCAGTTTTGTGGGAGAAGACCTAGGAGTTTGCATTTTAAACCAGGTTTCAACAATCTTTTTTTATTTAGCTACCTTCCTCTCACTTTCACCTAGGGCCATCAATTCCAAGTATTTGGCGGGTATTCTGCAATATATATCTAGTTCGTTCTTAGCTTTGTTCTCTGCCAGATTAGTATGGGGTTTCTCCTGACTACTAAGTCAACTACCAATTGTCCAGATGCTTTCTATCTCCCGAAATTGTATTGTCATTATACCAGTCCTTATTTTTTTCTGCACTTGTGGGTTTAAGCCTTTAAAAAATAAATTTATTTACTGTTCTTTTAGTGAGTTTAAGAAAGGAGGCAAATGAAATGTGGGTGGTTAATCCATGAAATTTACTTTTAAAATTTCTCCATATGATAGTTGGAATAATATTGTCAATGATAGAAAAAACAGAAATGATGACAGCAACTGGCCCATATGCAAAATCAAATAGACAGGAATTTTCAAGGGCCTCAGAGTTTGGACATCTGTCCATGAGTGATTCAAAATAGGATGAGATCAATTAGACTTCATAATTGTAATCCAAGATATTTCAACTTTTCAAAACACTTTATATCATTTTTCTAAACTTGTATTCATCAAACTCCTTTTAAAAAGGCAGGACAGAGATATATTAGTTATCCAGTTAATAGATAAATAAACTAAGTCATAGTTAGGCTGTGATTTAATAGTAGTAAGTAGCCAAGTACTGATTAAGATTTTCTAGGATGGGCAAAATGGGTAAAGGGGGTCAAAATGTACAGATGTCCAGCTATAAAACAGAATGGAACAACATTAGTTTGAATTGCATGGGTCCACTTAAATGCAGATTTTTAAAATGAGTTGTTCAAAAGTCAATTGTATTTTCTTTTAGTTTTTTATTGTTTTAATTAATTTTCATTATGGTGACATTGGTTAACAAAATCCAATAAGTTTCAGATGTACAATTTAACAGTATATTGCATTGTATGTTCATCATCCATAGTTAAATTTCTTTCAATTGTGGTTGGGAATTCATGGATGCAGATGGCCAACTTAAGTAATATGCAGATTTGACTATAAGGGTGGTGGGCACCCCTAACCTCCATGTTGTTCAATGGTCAACTTTAAGTAAGTCCTGGGATTGTAATGTACAGCATGGCGATGATAGTTAACAATACTGTATTGCACATTTGAGAATTGCTAAGAAAATAGATCTTAAAAGTCCCATCACAAGAAAAAAATTTTGTAACTGTATAGTGACGGATGTTAACTAGACTTATTGTGGTGATCATTTCACAGTATGTACAAATATTGAATCATTATGTTGTACACTTGAAACTAATATGATGTTATATGTCAATTATACCTCAATTAAAAATTTTCCCATAAAGTTTAATTAGATTGAATTTTTAAATATTTTTTCAGGAATAGTTTGACGACTCCATGACTTACTTGTACACACACACACAAAAAGTTACTTTTTCTTTTTTTTTTTTTTTTGCTATATGACTTAACCTTAAATAATCACAATTGTAAATGAAGGATAATTATAACAAAGGTATTTAAGAGGGGCTTGTCCAAAATCTATACTATCCTGTTAACCAAGGGTTAAATGTATTTCAGGGGCTTGTAGTGATGTCTACAGATCTTGAAGAAGTGGTTAGCAGCATTCTGAATGTGAAAATTCCAGTAATGTGGATGGGTAAATCATACCCAAGCCTTAAACCACTTGGGAGCTATGTGAACGACTTCCTTGCAAGACTAAAATTCTTGCAGGTGAGTTCCTCTAAATGCACATATATTAGGTTTCTTCTGATTTCATTTTCTTCACCACAATACCTAATGTGAAAATATTACTCTTGAGTTTTCTTGTGCAACCCAGGCACAAATAACCATTACTCAATATTGCCAATAATTTATGTAACAGTTACACTGAATTGTCAAAATACTAGTATTAGAAGCAGAATATCGGAAAGCTCCCTTAGGAGCCAGCATTCATGTTCAGTGAAGTTAGACATTCAAGTCAATGACATTTGAAGAGAGAAAACAACTGGCTATGTTGATTTTTCCATTAAATATTTAGCGTCGAAATAGATCCCTAGAGCACAGCATCTTAGAAAGACAGTCAAGTTACAAGCTAGGAGCATTATTTCCTCCTTGTCCAGCATTTTTCCAGGTCATTATATCACTAGATTGCTGAGTTAGCCCAAGACAGTAATAACGTCATGGCTACTTGTCCTGGAAATGTTGGGTGGGCAGAAGTCTAGCTCCTAATTATCTGGCAATATGGGTGCTTAACTCTAGTTCTTACTAACAACTGCATTCATTAGAAGTATTAATTAATGTCCAAGATATTGTATATAATGCATCAAAAACTGCCTGTGAAAAAATTTCTGCAGGGATAAAATGACAAAACTTTCCTTCCATAATACAGGCCTGCTGCTATACTAGAGTTGATACAAAAGCATTAAGATTGTTCTTAAAAAATGAAGGTTCCACCTAAAACTCTAATAGGGAAAAGTTCTTCAAATTTGTTTCTTAGGCTTGACTTCTGTAATTTACTATCTTGTTAAAGTCAATATTCAACTAACTTATTATATGAACAGAATATCCAGGTATCTTGATATTTATAAAGATCTTAAGCTTCCATTGCCCTGTTTCTTCTGGGAGTTCCATGTATAATATAGTATTTCCAAATATTGAATTTCATCATATTTTGTAAAAGCAGAAAGAAAACGTCCAAAGAAATATTGTACTGGGTACTAATGACTAGAGAGAAAAAATAGTAAAAAAGAAAAACTTTACCATCTGACCAGACTTTCTAGGGATCTTCTCTTCTATTGCAATAATATATATTAGACACTCACTACTTCATGGAGCTTTTCTGAAGGAATCATGGGGTACGTCTAAAACAGACATTTACATCTGCATTCATGCACGTTGTGATACCCAAGCTAATGTGATGGACATGAAACACGTCAGAACAAAACACTGACTATGCTACTTATTTTTAAAACCGTCAGAATATGGCTTTATATTTCTTAAAGTGTTAACTCAGATGTTAGTTTACCTAAAAGATAATAGAGGGGGTGTTTTGGGGGCAAATGTTATTAAGCAGTGTTTCATTCAAAGTTGAAAGGCTCTATTGTTAGGACACCTGTGTTTTGACACCGTAGCAATGGTACGAGGTTGGCCCTCCACCGGTCTTCTGGCTCTCGGGCTTCTTCTTCACACAAGCCTTCCTGACTGGTGCCCAGCAGAACTATGCCAGAAAACACACCATCCCCATTGATCTTCTTGGGTTTGACTATGAAGTGATGGAAGACAAAGAATATAAGACTGCTCCAGAAGATGGTAAGTACAGTGACAGAGTAAGTTGGCTTATATGTCTAGGCACTGAACAAAAATATAACATTCTTACTTACTTTGTTCATCTGTTCAAAAATTAATCACCATGTATATCACTTGCCTTCAAATGACTGTGAAAAAATGTATAAAGAGACAGAGAATGAGCAAGAGAGAAAAAAAAGAGAGAATGTGATAAAGCAAATGGGGATAAAAGAAACCTGAATAGAGTGTATGTCCTTTGTACTGTTTTATGCTTGCAAATTTTTGTAAGTTTGAAATTATTTCTAATAAAAAGTTAGGAAGAAAACAATAATGAAATTAACAATACATGGGATAATCGACATTAATCTTATGGAGACTTCGGGGCATCTAGATGGCACATTGAAAAGGATATTTTCCTGGCCCTTCTAAGAGGATACGTTTTCAGACCCCTAAATCATGTATTTTTTCCTGTCATATACATTGCTGCAAAACTTTAAAAAGCTAATATCCAACGGGAATATTTGTTTTGTGATTTAAAGGTTATGAGAAAATTTATCTTTATTTTTTAATTGATTGTGTTTTCAATAATCAGAGGATACCTTAAAGTTTTATTTCAAATTCAGTGGCTACTATTTTAAACAGGCATTATTTTTGAAATGCTACAGTTTCCCAATGTTACCAAAGTAGGGCTATCTTTAAATAAATGACATTAATCTCTAAATGACTATTAATGTGTCCTGCTATAACTGATATGTCAAAGACAATTCTGCTTCCTTATTCATCGTTAAATGACTTCACAGGCTCACTCTGTTAGACACCGGGCATATGAACAGTGAACAACTTAGACAGAAACTTGGCCCTCAACTAACTTATACTCTGGTGGGAGATACTAACAAGTAGACATGTCATCACAACAGTGGAGCAATGCGATGGCCTTTTCCCAAGGAAAAGCTTTCTCACGGGACCCTAATGGGATTAGCATGGATTCCAGCTTGAGAACAACTTGGGCTATAAGCACTGTTTCTGTCTCCATCCTCTCTACTGCTCCACCAGTCTGTCTTCTCTAATTTACACTTTAGTGTGTGCCTGTTTCTGGGTTCTGGGGCTCATAAAAAAGTCATCCTGATTTACTATAAGATTAAATTAAACATAATAAAAGGTCACGTTTTATGACTGAGTTACTCAGTCATCAGTGGAGAGCACTACATAGCAGGAAGGTGGGCAGGAAACTGTGAACGAGAATGGGGCTGGAGAAGCCGTAGCTGTTGCTGTGCTGACCATATCTCATAGATGGCAAAGGTGTGACACAGAGTAGTGGCTGTGAACTAGGACCCTGTTAACATCTACCTGTCCTTATATATGTTGTGTTTTCCATAAGGCCCTTATTGACTATGAGAAATAAAAATGTATTTGAATATTCCCATCACCTTTCCTATAAAATTGTTATTGGGTTGGAGGAAACTTTTATTCCTACTGCCACTTTTCTTAGGTGTTGACATGAACTCTCCCATTTACTCTCTGTGACATTAGTTTTCTTTCCCAAGGGAGAAACAGATAACCAGTTGGTTAGTGCCAGAGATTTACTGGGCTATGCTTATAAATCAGTGAAGCCAGGATATTAAATGGCTTTCTTGGATCTGTCTGTAGGGTCCTCTCTACTCTCCCTGTTCCCATCAGTTATTGTGACTGGCTTTCAGGTGTTAGATCTGACTAGAGAAGTTTAGCTAGGAAGATGTGATTGCAGACCTATTTCTCCCTCAGGCAGGTCAACCCTCACATTGCCCCCAGGCTAAAGACGCATTTTGCAATTCAGCTTTATCAGAATACTACTCTGGGAAGTTATTAGACAAATGCTTTGCCAATTAATAAAGCTGACATTTTACTTCAGCTATTCTTTCCATTGGTTAAACGCTAGAGAAAAGGTAATTCTTCCCAACATTTATCTTTGAACTACCCACATATAGCTTTTTACATTTAACTAGTCATAAACAACATAACATTTAGGTCAATGACAGACCGCATATAGGATGGTGGTCCCTTAAGATTATACTGGACCTGAAAATTTTTTATCTCCTAGTGACATTGTTGCTTAGTGCAAGGCATTAAACTCATGTTTGTGGTGATGCTGGTGTAAGTAAACAAACCTACTGCACTTCTAGTCATGCAAACGCATAGCACATGTAATTATGTACAACACATATTACTTGATAATAATAATAAACAACTATGTTACTGGCTTATGCCTTTACTATAGTACTTTTCATTGTTATTTTTAGAGTGTACTCTTCCTACTTATATTAAAAAAGTTTGCAGTAAAACATTTTTGTGTTACACTGAAATAGCCTTATACATCGAGTGTTTAACTGTCTCTCGATTACATCATTTCTCATGTGCTTGATTTAAACTCATGTTGTTTTGAACAGTAACATGCTATACAGGCTTATAGCCTAAGAGCAATAGGCTATACCATAATGCCTAGATGTGTAGTAGGCTTTACTATCTAGGTTTGTGTAAGTGCACTCTGTGATGTTCACAGAACAACGAAATCACTTAAGAACGCATTTCTCAGGACATAACCCCATAATTCAGTGGCACATGACTGTACAATTAGATAAAATTTTAAATTCAAACCCTTGCTTACTAGCCATGTTTCAGGTGTTTAATAGTCAGTGGCTACCATATTGGAAAGTAGAGATATAAAACATTTCCATAATTGCAAAAAATGCTGTTGAACAGCACTGCCAAGGTGAATTTTTATATATAACGTCACAAAGTGCTTTCACCAGTATTAGCTGATTAGATCCTAACAACTCTAAAAGGTAGACAAAGCAAGCATTATTGTTTTACAAGTTTCCCAGCTATTCTCCAAGTGACAAAACAAGTTTAAAGTTAAATGAATTGCTCAAGGTCACACAGCAAATTAGGAACTAAACCCTAGGTTAAAGTTCCACATTGCTTCACTTTACATCTGTGCAACAATTATAATGAATGTTTTCATGTGCAGATACCTATATTCAAATACATGAGGCTTTGCTAAATGGATAGCCAGAGAAAATCATTGGGTTTTACTGATTTCCTAATTTGTGTTCTTCAGCTGTTAGTATGACATTACATACTAAAGGGTGTTCATCCACGTGTCTTTGCAGAGAACAAATTCCAAAATTGAGGAGAAACTTAACTCTCACAATATTACAGATTTGCAATAGAGTATTTATTTTGTTTACATGCTGCCTAGAAGCCACTGGATCCCAGCAAGTACATTAAGAACTTTTCTTGCAGACTCCATGGCCTCTGATGTTATAACCATTGGCCAATTAAAAGTATACATCTGATTGTGCTCACACAAACTAACTTCCCATAGACTAATTTACAATTTCTTTCTTCTTTTGTCTTCTGCATTTAGTTTTACTAGTAATTGACTAGGCAAAGTATAAACATTCTTGATGTTAAGACAAAGCACTCAGAACTGTTTTTGTTTTAGAATAAGTCTTAAGTTGCTGACCTAGTATAACCTGCATAGTATCCATTTGTAGGAATTTCTGATTCAGAACACAATCGATATGCATATTTAAAGTGTGTTAACCTGCTTCTTTTATATTTAGGTGTTTTAATTCATGGACTATTTCTGGATGGAGCTTCTTGGAATAGAAAGATAAAGAAACTTGCAGAATCACATCCCAAAATTCTTTATGATACAGTGCCTGTGGTTAGTATTTTTCTAAGGATATACGTGGGGGTAGGGGGAAATGCTATTTTACACACACACACACACACACACACACCGTTATTCAGGGCAATTATGTTTTACAGAACCAATACTAAATTAGTGAAAACTGAACTATTGCACCTAGGAGAAACTAAAAATGTTGTTTCCATGATCCTCTGGTCACATTTTTGTTAACTGAGCAATACAAAACCTGGTTTCATTTGTGTTTAAAGGCCCCTTACTTAATATGTATTGTTTGTTGATTCAGTAACATTGAACTTATGGACAACAGCGCTGTAACACATGCCTGAAGGAAGCTGATTGTATTTTCTCCATGAGGTCCGTCACAGCCTTCTTGCATTGAGGAATATCAGACAGCACATCAGCATTACACTTGGGGGCCATTTTAAACAGTGAAATCACCATCAACAACTACAAAAAGAAACCCATAAAAATGTTTAAAACTTGGCATTAAATAAACCATGAAAAGGCTATTTGTTTAGTTATGAGAGATAAAACAAAAAGGCAGAATGTCACAGGTTCAGCCTCAGCTGGGAATGTGCTCGTCTGGTGATTCACATATTTTGCTGCTCTGAGCAAGCCAGCAAATGACCATGTGCAGAATATTGATTTTAGGATTATGAATAAATTTTAATGATACGCAGACTTACAAATATAGAATTCAGAAGTAATGAGGATTGACTGAATATATGTATCCACATATATATGGTTTGTTATATATTTCTTACATATATCTTGACCTAAAAATGTGAAATTCTCATATTAAAAGACTATATGAAAACCACCCACATAAAATTTCTAGGCACCTATCTGCAGCATGAGCAGACTAAGCTATATCAATAATAAGTTTCCATCTGTTACATCATGTAAAAATGGCTAGATAGATTTTCACACAATTGAATGGTTTGTCTGGGATGGTGTGATAAAATATAGGCTGTGGATTTACATAAATTGTTTGTGGGACACTGGGAACAGCTCTGACAGCAAACATCCTTCAGAGCAGCTCTAACAGGTACAGAAAGGGACAATCAATTGCAAGAAACCTGAGATAAAGATACCGTGGGTAGAGATTCAAATGTGAGACCCACATTGAAAGTTATAAGGGCAGATGTACAATTTCAGAAGTTGATTAGGGTCGATTTTTTTTTCTTTTACAGCAAACTCAAATAGTTGTAGTGAATAGCAGAAGAAATTTTATAAGTGGATGATTTTTCTGCAAAAAGAAATCATTTATTAAGAAAATTCTCTAAGAAAATCCACTCTTGGTTGAAATGAAATGCAAAAAACTGCTTTACAAATCCTCCTTATAATCATCTGGATTCCATAATAAATGGGAGAAATAGAGACTAACATCCTTATTAGCTCCTTCATACAATCTGTGTTTTGACCTGAAAAACCTAAAAGAGGGCTCTGAACAGTGGGGCTGTCAAGTCATATCCCTCCCCTGGATTGCTGCTATTATTACAATAGAAAAAGAAATTCAATTAAATTCTAAAACAAAACATTTTATAATCATAGTTTGTTCAATTAAATTCTAAAACAAAACTTTTATAATCATAGTTTGTTCTTTACTTTTACATCCAGAGATCAACTTGCCCCCAAGTTCTACTTTTGTGATTGGTACGGTTCAACAATGCTTAACATTCTAGTAACTTAGCTCATGACTTTCTAAAAACAATGTGGGTACACTGTATAGGTATAAAGGAATGCAACTGTTTAAACAGCACGATAAACACAATAGCTCCTTTAAAATATTCACCTGAAATGGGGATGTGATCTAGTCCTATAATCATCATTAAAAATTCTTTAGAATTTCTGTGATTGTCCTTTAATTAATAAAACATGATTTTGAGTAGCCATGGCAGCAGTTCTCTCCTTTGGAAGTTTATCTACCTTTTGTTATTGTAAGCACCGTAAGTCATCCCCAGGTTAAGTATGGTGGAGAAGTGATGAATAAATAGATGGGTAATATGCTTTTGGACAGAAGTGAAAATGTTCTCATTTAGTTTCTAAACTAGTTCTGAAGATAGTTCTGAGAGCTCTAGAAAAAATGTTTTGAACAATGGCAGTACTGACAAAATCTATTTGGATTACAGAAATTTGCAGACATAAGTAACTCTACTTAACAATACCTTATGTATGTTCAAATAAATACAAGAGCCTTGACTTACAAAAGTTTTATGCACTTTCTTCCAGATGTGGCTAAAGCCCTGTAAGAGGGTAGATATACCAGAACGACCAAGTTATGTTGCTCCACTGTATAAGACAAGTGAGCGAAGAGGAACATTATCTACTACTGGCCATTCTACGAATTTTGTGATTGCCATGACTCTTCCGTCTGACCAACCTCAAGAACACTGGATTGGACGGGGCGTAGCGTTGCTATGTCAACTTAATTCATAATTAGGAAGATGTGATTTCCCTGTTCCTGTTTCTTATTAGATTTTTGAGTAGAAAATATATTTTACTTTTAAAATTTATTTGATTTAGTCAATTTGACTAAAGTTATACTTAACTATAAATTTATTAATGTGGGAATGCAGCCTATGTTTAAAATGATTCGTACTACAGTGTAAGGAAATGTCCTGAAATAAAGATTATACTAAAGAAAACACACTGATGTATTTGCTCTTTTTGAATAACTTTATTTTGGGAGCGTTCCATAAGCATTAGGAACATACATAAAATGACACACCACTGTTGACAATGCAAAAAAAAAAAAAAACAGCATTTGATCATTTTCATCTTTAAAATTTTAAAAAAATGATTCAGTTACAACAACAAAAAAAAGTTTAGATATTTTAGCAAGTATCACCTTGCAGGACCATAATCACGTTTAAGCCACTGACTTATTGTTAATGGGAAAAATTCACACTGCATCTAGTTACTACGGTATTTCTAAGCATAATCACAGCTGATTGAATGCAATGTGATATACACCAAAATTGATATGGATGTCACACAGTGACAGCATTGTACAAGTAACATTAATAACCTCCAACAAACACATGTTAAATTAGGCTGGTCAAGCTAAACGGAATGTTGGAACTAAACAGAAATGTAGTGGAATTCAGATTGTCTAGTAAGACTTGAAATTATACATTAGAATGATGTGAAAACTAAATACTGGTGGAACCCTAACAAAATACTAGCAGCAACTGTTTACAGCCCTCTTAAAATATTTAAAAAATCTAGCAAATAAAGATACCATATTTTTGAGAAAATATAAAACGTTATATACTTCAGCATAACCTATTTGCTTTAAATCAGGCATTTATCTTAAGACTGGGAGTATATTCCAGCTGTTGCTTTTCATAAAAATATTTCAATTAAGCAGATTTAATAATGCTGGAATGCAGAATCCTCCTTCGGTATAAAAACCCCAAAATGAATTATAAATATATCTTGGTTCAGAAAGCAAGATACTTGAATCACTTGAAGCTGGCAGTACTAAATAAAATATCAGCACCTTTTAGCTAGGCTGCTTGAAGGGCCAAGCAATGAGATGAAAACTGTCTTAATTCAGTGCCCAATGCTGAAAATAATCTATGTATATATGAAACTTCTATTTGTTACAAGAGATCATGGAGAAAGCCAGAAATAATTTTTCAAATTCCAGCATAAATTAAGGAAATAATACCTAAGATCCCTTGGTTACAACACAAAGAAGAAACACTGGTAATACTTTATTAATACCTGAATGCATGTGCTGCTCTCAAAGTTTTGTGGTTTTTGTTTATAAAGTAAGAGGAAAGGAACCGAAGAAAGGAGGACAACTAAATGAAAACATTTTAATGGAATGGAAAGAGTTTGGCTCTTAAGTATTTGAACAATCATATTTTAAAGCAGCTACATTGGTAGCCAAGCAGATTAAAAGAAAGCTACCTGCACATAGTTAAAATACAGTTTACCTGGCATAAATGAAGACCATGTGGCACAAGGTGTAAACAGAAAGCTACATGCATATGGCTAGTACTACAAATTATTAGGTCAAAATTCAGAATAAACATGGCTTGCACTTTTCACAAATCATTCACAATTATGTAGGAGAAAAGGGCACCTAAAAAAGAGACTAATCCCTATTAGGCACCAACAGCATATCTTGGCACAAAATGATCAAGTGATTTCAGTTGAGTTATTTAAATACATCTCCAAGTCACTTGGTACTACGATAGCCACAGTAGAAATGGAGTTATCCTCATAACCATTTTGACACTCCATGTACAGATTATGGACATGGTACATTTGGATTTACTGCCAGCCACAACATGGTTGCAATGCCAAACTGGTAAACCAATGCATACATTTAGAACTTAAATTTCCCAAATAACTAGTTAGTACTGGTAAAGTAGGAAAACTGAATATTTAGACCATGTTTGGGTTCTTCATTTCTCTGATACATTCTAGAGGGTTACAATTTTAACAAGAAAAAAAAAATACTCCACATTTTACCACATGCTCCAACCCCTACCCCCACCCAAAACTGTAACACAAAAGTTTAAAAAAAGAATCAAACACCAAGTATAATATTAATACAAAGAACCATTATGAATCTTTCATTAAACTGGTCACACAAACATACAATCACAAATTTCAGTAGTTGAGGCTGCAAGTTTAACCACTATGCAAATATATACAAAAATAGTAACTCTAGATTCAAGAATAAGGGCTTTTCCCAATGCTAAATTCACGCTCTAACTCAGCCTGAGCTTTCCTCTAGGTCCTATAGTCTACTTTATGCAATTTCAAAGTCATCAGTTGATCCCTATTACCATATGTATATATGAAGCTGAATTAAAGGACACTACAATTCACTTTTAGCACAAAGAAAAGTCTGCCCAAAGTCCATTTAAAATATTCTTAAAGTTTAAGTGATTTTTTTGGTTCAACTTCTATTTCTGCATAACCACAGAAGTTTCTACTATTAGACTACTTTAGTGTTTTATATGATTATTTTTTAAAAAGTCTTAATCAAACCTACATCAACATTGGTTCATGGAGTCCATTTTCTCCCTTCTTTATCATAAGCTTTCTATATTTTAAAAGACCCCTTCACACAAGGAAAACAGTACTGAGCACCAGTCTTGGGGTTTAGCTCAAATCTATGGAACTTATAAGTAGTGCAAGCCACTGACTTTTCTTTGAGCAATGTGCATACAGTACAAGAAACAGATGCAAAGCGGCATGGTAACATTCTCGTAATCAACTGATTACTGGGAATGATCAAAACTGGAGGTCAAACACAATTTTGTCTTCATAGAGGGCAATCACCAGCATGACGGCAAATCCAAACAGCAATCCTAAATTCTGAAGAATGAATTGCCCCACTGGACAAAAACCATGTTCTTCATTGTCACCATCACCATGCAACATTTCCGGAAGCTGGAAAGAAAAAACCACCCAGATACTTACAAGCAATTTTGTATAATATTCTGCTCAATTTTTTTTTTTACATTTTTCTACTTAACAACACTAATGGATAAAGCATACCTACAAATAAAATAATTATTTTATTGAACACAATGCTAACCATAACATACTATAGTCAAATACTGCAACAGAAATGTTATGTTCTGGCTATGCATTAATAAATACTAAATCTGTTCCTTCCTATCCCCTAACACACACATATACATTAGTCATTTTTTAGTTACTTACTGTCCACTGACTTTATCAATTCTAACATTTACTTTATGCTAAAGTATGATACAACTTATTATTGCCAATAAAAATCTCAGAAAAAAATATTCCCAGAGTTACTAATCTATCTAAAGCTCACTGAGAAAGTAAAATTCCTTTTGGGAATAACCATTTCAAAACGCTATCATTTCTTTATCCTTTTTCATTTAAAATTCTCATTTCCAACTGCACACAATAGCAAAGATAGACATTTACGGACAATTCCAAATTGGTATCTCTATGCCTTTAAGCACCATTATCTTCCTTTCAATAACAGACACAGAACACAGTATATCAAAGCTATCCAATATCCAGCATAATTAATACCAAGTTATGCACACAGTTTTCACAGTGTACTCTGTTCTCTTAATAGTGATACAATTTTAAATAACTGAAAGTTTCCAATATCTTCAAAGGCATAGAGCATCAACAAGTTTATAGTTCAACTTCAAACATATATACTATTACATTTAAAAATAATCCATAGTTCAAAGCATAAAGCTTAAATCATTAAGTAATAAGATTTGTTGTGTATTATTAAAGCATAAATTATTTCTACCCAAACCTAATAAAAATTATGAAAGAACTGCTACTTCTAATTTTCACTTTTACTTTTTTGTTTTATTGTTTTTCAAGTTTGCAATGAATATCTATAGAAAGAGGACACTGATGTGCTACTTTCTTAGACATTAAGCTTTACTCCGAACAGTAGCTTGGTGTTTTGGGATTCAGAGAGGAGATATGTAGTATTAAGGACACAATGCCTGCCTGAGAAGACAAACCTTTATTATTTATTATTATTTATTAATAAGTAATAAATACAATTAATCTTCGTATTAATCTATCAAGCTCTGACAGTGCTACAGTATATTTAACAATCTCCTGAGGGTCCTTTTTAAGAACTACTTCATGCTGGTCATCTCTTCTGTTTAAGTCTATGGCAGTAGTGTATAACAGCTAATATAGGCTATTCTTCTAGTCCAGCAGTTAAGTGGTGTGACAGAAACCACTACAAATGGCAGAACTGAATAACTGTGAAAGAGACCACGTTGTCCACAGAACCTAAATATTTACTATCTGATCCTTTACCAACTCCTGGATTAAGTTTATACCAACTCCTGGATTAAGACTAAACTGAAAACTTCCTACCTATGGTTCTAGTAAGAAGACTATTTTATCTTTTCTCCTCAATTCCTCCAGGTTTTTATTGTTAGAAAAACTTTTAATTCTAATTATTCCTATATAGGATGTTTCACAGAAATATCCCCCTAAATATGTGTACACACCAGCCAGAATAGAGACTATACTTTCCCTGCATTCAATTCTATCCTGAATGCCAAGGCCCTTATTTAAACACCTCTAAGAGCCAGCCAATACACACTGGTATGGGCACACTCGTTTCCCTACTGATTGAGAAACAGCTTTATCCAAAGGCCCCTGAAACTGGATACCTCCATCTGGATATCCTAAAGGTATCTCAAACTAAAACTTCTGCTACTGTTGTTACCTTATTAAATGGCTTTAAATCAATCAAAACTTCCTCTCTACAGCCAAAATGTGTGCATGTCATTGTTGCTTACACCTTTTAATGGCTCTCCAAAATTTACAAAATAAACCCTGATCTTTATAGCATGGCATGTTGTGTGATTGTTGTGATCTGGCCAACATCCACCTGATGACTCTATGCACAGAATTTTTTAATCCATTTTTCCACTAATGTTAGAAAACACATAAATTCAGTGCCAATAAATCCTAAAACATACGTGAAATAATTTGTTCCCTTTCTCTTGAACATTTAGGGTGTTTCTAACATAATTGTAATGTTACAAACACTACTGCAAAAAAATACTTTAATACAGTTTTGTTTTTTGCTTGCTTTCTTGTTTTATTAGCAGTAGGCATTTTAGGTTATTTCCTCAGAATACAGTCACAGGAGTAGATCCAATGGACAAAGAATGATGCTATTTATTACTCTGCTTTCTCATATGTCTTTCCTCTTGCTTCTAATATACCCTTCATTCTTTAAAACTCAGCGTAGGTTTCCTAATCCAGAAAACCTTTACTAATTTTATTTCTCATTTTTTTTTAGCCAGCCTCTCTCTGTAGTTCCACAAACATGGTGCACTACTCCATAACATATATCAAAAATGGTAAGTGGAACTTTATTTTCTAAACTTTCTATAACAAATAGGCATTAATTCTGTGATTAAAATTTTAGGAAATACACTTTTGAAATGAGACTTTCTAATAGACTCTACTAGTAAGAAAAGTGAACATAATATCTAATTTAAAACAAAAAGTAACAAAGTTACTAGTTCTGCAAATATACTGCTTAACATATTTAGATTAAAGTAAAATTAAAACTAATTGTTAGTGTTTAGATTTATTGGCTTTAACTTTTTTTTAATTTAAGTATAGTTGTTACATAATATTGAATTAGTTAGTTTCAAGTGTACAAGATAGTAATTTGACATTTTTATACCTTACAATGTGACCACCCCACTAATTCTAGTAATAACCTGTCACCATGCAAACTTATCACAATATTATTGATTACACTTCCATTCACCTTCTTCACCCATTCCCCCCATCCCTTCCTTTCTGGTAACCAGCCCTTCAGTCTCTATTTCTATGAGTCTGCTTTTGCTTTGTTTGTTCATTTGTTTTATTATTTTAGACTCCACATATAAGTGAGACCATACAGTAGATTTATTAACTTTAAAGTTAGAAGGGAAATTATATAAATTCCTTGGAATACCATTTATTGCAGAAGACTGGCCTACCTAAGAAGTATACAGTGTTTCTTCTTTGTCATAAGCAAGCGTAAAGAATTATTTGTTAACAGCAACAAAACACTTCCACTCCAATATTACAAAATCTTCAAAGTAGTATAATAATTGTATAATTATATCTCTAAATACTATTGATATTACTTGGAATAATATCATTTAGTCAAAAATCTTTAGCATCTCAACTGGTTTCCAAGAAATAAAGCTTCCTACTTAAATATCTTTCCCTAATAGATTATTTAGGATATCACATGCCTTTAAAATGGGTTGTTTTTTAAAATAATTAGTCTTTCAAACCATATCCAAGATTTCTATTTTTGGAAGCTGCATTCTATTTATAGATTCAGTATAATGAAGATGTAAAATAAGGTATCTTACCATATCCACCAAGGCTACATAGAGGAACATGCCGGCAGTGATGGCAAAGATCCAGAGAGTGATGTTATTGGCATACTGACCAACAGCTGTGCCTATGAGCATGCCTATGTAAGCCATCATGGCAGACAGCAGGTTGTATACAATTGCTTGCTTTACAGTCATGCCTGCTTTAAGAAGAACTGCAAAATCACCTGTAGTTAAAAGATATGAGAGTTTTGAAACCATAAGTGTATACACACAAACTTAGAGGAGCACCAATAAAAAACAAAATTAAGACATATAAAATGATAACCTTTAATGACTGAAATTTTATTATAAATATTTATTTTTTACTTATTAAACCTTAATACATGCAAAAACTTGGGTAAATCTCAAAGGCCACAATGCTGAAAGATAGTATGAAAGGTTATATATGATTCCATTTATACGATATTCTCAAAACGATAAAACTATAGTGATGGAGAAGATTCAGTTGTCACTAGGAAGCAGGGGTGGGAAAGGGATATGACTATAAAGAGAGAGAGCATGAGTGAGTTTGTTGGAATGAAAGAATTGTTTTGTATCCTGATGACGGTGATGGTTACACAAACCTATTTACATGTTAAAAAATTTTTTTAAAACTACATCAAAAAGCAAGATCAAATTTACTATAAAACATGAAATGTAAATTTTCTTCAAATCAAGAAAAATAGAACTTGGATAGTGCTCTTCTTGACAATTAAAGCTCTATGCTCTGATCTCTGCCCTTTTTTCAGAGAGTTTGTTACCTCTGTTCTTAGGCAAAATGGCTTAAGTAAGAATAGAAGTAACAAACTCTTTGAAAATATTGTATGCAGTATATATTTATTTTTTCCCCAGAAAAACATTAAATTTTAATTCTGGAAGTGCTAAATATGTAAAAAAAGAACAGACATTTTTCACTCATCTAAAGTTAGAACTAAGAAAAAAAAGGATTACATATTGCTTATAGAGATATTACTAGAAGGGCAAAATGTTGCTAGAAATAGTAGTCTTGAAGATAAAAGATCAAAAGTAGTTTTACTAATTTTAACAAACTCTTTTTTTGTTTTAGTTACTAAATATATAAACATTCAATCAATTATTGAACGCTTAGTATATGCAAGGTACTATGTAGAGTACTGTTTCTTTCACTTAAAAAGGGATCCTACATGACTAAAACTTCGATCTGTTATTTTTTAAATCTTATTGTTACAAGGTTCTAACTTATAACCAATAAGTTATAAGGTTCTAATTGATAACAATGACATTAGTGCGAAGTATTATTTTTATATATTCCAAGAAATTGCTACAAACAACATTCTGCAACAGTATTTGGGAGATTATTTTTCAGTAGCTTCTAAATTGCTATTCTCCAATTTCCACCTGATACTATCTCTCTACAGCTTTTCTCCTCTCATCCTAAATACTTAATTCTCCTAGTGAGCATTGGATTCAATATCAGCTTTTATCTCTTCTCCCCTTACATTTTTAATTTCCTCTGGCCTTTCTTTCTCAGCTTCTTCTAAGGAAGGAGGCTCCATAACTTCTTCCTTTACAAATTTCCTGATCAAATTTTCAATAATTCACCCGCCAACTGTGCTAAAGGGACAATTTCACTTAGCAAGGGGTTAGGTAATAATACAAAATGAGACTACAGAAATGTCTTTTACATTATAAAACATAGCATTTCCTTTTATAGTTTCAAAATAGGGTTTTAAAAGGGGCATTAATGCTCAATGAACAAAAGTACTATAGGTACAAAGTGCCAAATTTGATGCCTTTCCTGATATTGCTGGATAGTAATATGATTTATTTCAAGATGATTTACTTCATCCTCAAATAACAATCAACAGCATGAATTAACTAATCATGACTCATGAATTATTTTTTAAATACTTTTAAAAATTGACGTATAAGTTACATATTCAATTCCTTCCCCTCACCATCCCCGACTTTGGATGTAGAGTTCTAGGAGTTCTGACAAAAATACATACCATGTAACCAATAACCACTATCAAACTCTAGAACTATTTCATCACAGCCCCTAAAATTTCCTCAGGTCCCTCACTCATAGACAACCAGTGATATGCTTTCTGTTCCCACAGTTAGCCTTTTTCAGAACATCATATAAATGGAATCATATAGTATGTAGCCATTTGAGTCTAGAGTTTTTCAGTTATGTGTATGATTCACCCATGCCAGTTTATATCAAAAAAATCATTGCTTTTTACTGCTAAGCAATATTTCATAGTTTAACTATAGTTTCCCACCCCCCACCCCCGCATTCTTCATCTAACAGACATTTAGATGATTTCAAGTTTTTGGCAATTGTGAATAAAGCCACTGTACACATTCATAAATAGGTTTTTGTGTCAACTTGTTTTCATTTCTATTGTGTAGATACTTGTAAGTGAAATTTTTGGGTCATTTCTAACCTCTTATAAGAACATTACATTCCTACAAACAATTTATGAGAGGTCTGGCTGTTCCACACCCTTTCCAACCCATGACAAATCTAACACCTGAAATTTCATCTATTCATCTGTATAACTTCTTCAGTGAAATACCTGTTCAAGTTTTTTGCCCAATTTTTTTGTTGTCTTCTTATTATTAAGTTGAGAGGTCTTTAAATATCTAGTCTTTTATCATATTTTTCAAACATCCCCGCCCCCCGAGTCTGTGGCTTGTCTTTTCATTAGTGTCTTTTGTGTAGTTTTTCATTTCTACGAAGTCCATTTTACTATTTTTTTCTCTAATGGATCATTCTTTTGGTATAGTATCTAAAAACAATTTGCCTAACCCAAGAACACTGATTTTTCCAGAAGTCTCATATTTAAAAATTTTTCATTTAAATCAATGATTAATTCTAAATTAATTTTTGTCTATGGTGCAAGTTTGTTTGTTTGTTTACAAGTGGATATCCATTTATTGCAGAAACATTTGTTGAAAAAACTGGTTCCTCCACGTGAAATTTCCTTTGTATTTTGTTGAAAATAAGTTGCCATATATGTGAGGACTCTACATTGCTTCACTGATTTATTAAGTGTCTATTTTTTCATCAATATAAACTGGTATAATTACTGTGGTTTTATAATATATGTTAAAATCAACTTTGTTGTCCTGTTTCAAACTTCTTCTGGTTCTTCAAGTTCCTTTGCCTTTCCATATAAAATTTTGAAAATACTGTTTAATCTCCAAAACAACTTGCTAGTATTTTGATTAGGAATGCACTGAATCTATAGAAAGAATTAGCATCTTAAAAATATTGAGTCTTCTGATCCACAGATCTAGTTTATCTCTTCATTTAAATTTCCTTTGATTTCTTTTGTTGTTTTTTTGTAGTTTTAAGCATACAGATTCTATATATATTTTGCTAGATTTGTTCAAAGTATTTCATGTTTTTTGGTTTAACTGTAAATAGTACTTTAAAAACTTTTCAATTTCCAATTGTTCACTGTAAGTATATAGCAGTATAATTTTAATATAATAATCTTATATCAAGATGAATTATTTCATTTAAAATCTACCTTTATTCCAGTCTTATCTCAGGCTATAAATTCTTAAAGAAATCTGAGTATTTTTCTCATTTTTCTCCCCTATTCACTTGCCATGGTTCTATATTAGCCTCTAGGGGATGAATTTTCTCTTCATTTGGAAATTCTGAGGAAGAAGCTTCTATGTATGCCTCTCTTTACATTCTGTTTCTCTCCAAGTTAGAAAAGATAATCTAATCAGAGTAGAGCTATTAGTGTGACATTAGTAGGCCTTGAAGGCAAAAATTTTGCTCCACAATCATATTGGTGTTTTGTTGTTGCTGTTATTTGTTGTTGTTGTTTTTTTTTTACTTCCTTTAGTTATGGTCAGTAGAACATTTCCTACCTTGTTGATGGACACATGGGCCAAAGACTTTTCTGTCACCTCCAGAGGGTTATTTCTTTATGCTATCTTCCATAGGAGTCTAGGTGGCTAGAATATAGGCCCATCTGTATCAATTTAGCACCAGATCTTGGGGTGGGGGAAGCACATTTTTGTAAGGTCTCATTCATTTCCTTCTGACAAAGTTCTGTATACATACTGTGGCTTAATGTTTTCTCTCACAGCAATAGTTACATCTCAGCCTCTGGTTTGTGGGGTAAAAAAGGTAGAGATTTGGTGACCGAATGTCTCACTGAGAGGTTCTGGCCCAAGCAGAATTCTGTAATTCAGCTTTTGCTAGAGCTCTGCATTGAGTATCAAAGGCTTACATAACCATTAAAATATGTACTGCATTTGTTTTATATGTAGCTGTCATTCCTTGTGTGTCACTTCTTCAAGAAACTACAGACAGAAAAAAGAGTAAATGGGAAGGCAACATCTCTCATCTCCAAACTCCTTGCTGTCAGTTCTGTGCATATGTCCATCCTTCACTGAACTGTGAAGTAGCTTGACATGCTCCATTCAAGAGGAGGGTAGAAAGGGAAGTTGGAGGTTTTCCTAGCAAAATATGATAGCTGTGTCACAGTCGAATAAATTTTAAAAATATTAAATTAGAAAGAATGAAGAAAGTCCATGGATACTAAAAAGAAGGAGTTTTCTTTCAAATGAATGTCATCTCTACATCCCCCAGGTATTTTCTATGTGAATGCATGTTCACATTTTTTGTTTTTCAATTTATAGAAGAAACCCAAAATATTTGGAGAAAAACTAAAAATCACTGGTAGATCAATAAATGCCAACTAAAACAACAAAAATATCATTTTAAACCTATTAAATTGGCAAAAATTAGAAAATTAGTTAATGTTAAATATTGGCAAGGATGTGGAAACACAGAAACTCTCAGGAATTGCTAGTGAGAGATTATACTAGTGTGGCCATTTTGTAAAGTGATATGGCACTTCTCAGGCATGCATAACCTAGGACCCATCAATTCTGTTCCTGGGTATATATATACCCAGAAAGACAAGAGTCCATGAGCAGCCCGCCTACAAATGTTCAACACACAATTATCTACGGTGGTGGGAGGCTAAAGGTCATGCGATATGTCCAATACTGGGTGCTAAATATGTAAAATATCGTGAATGAACACCTCTGAGTATTGGGCAGAAGCAACATATTAAATTAACTCATGATAACCTGAATGGAGTTTAAAAACAATGATTAGTAACATAAGGTAAGAAAAAGAATAAGATACAACATAATATTGTTTATATAAATTAAAAACACAAGATAAACAACATGCGTTTTTAGGAGTATATAACAAAAAACATAAAATAAAGAGATTGGTAACTCTTCATATCTGCCATCAGCCACTTTTTATGTTTTAACATCTCTAAAATGTTGATGCATTTGTTATAACTGAAGAAGTCTTAGATTTTATGAAATCTGGTAAAACATTAAAGTTTATATTACCTAATTCATGTGGTAGTTCATGACAGAAGACAGCTATAGAAGTACTGATTCCTCCTGTCAATCCAGCACTGAAAGCTGCTCCTGAAATGGGGCGGGTGGGGGAAGGGGAGAGGGAGAGAAATCAAGTGACATTTATTGACCTTCTGTTTTTCCATTTTCATTAATAAAAGGTGCCATTTCTTCCACGTATCTAAATTAATTTCATAATATGAGTGACTTGCTTATCTTACACACTTTAGTTTTTGAACATATAGTGAGGTACAATAGGTGTTGACAACCGGAGAAAAGAAAGAGTTACTCAATGAAAGAAATAGTATCTACTGAATTAAATTCTCTATTTGTGTAGCCTTCTAACTCACTAATAACTTGGGAGTAGTAATGGTTTTCAGTGTTTCAACCTCTGAGTGGTAGTTTGATGTTCAGTTTTAAGACATACGAGTCTATGATTGCACTTCTTCTCTCATATTAATATTTATAGATATTTAAATGGCAATTATCCTTATCTAAATTTTTCTAGGTCTAGAGTATAAATGGTACAAAGTATTTGTTTGATGGTTTTGAGGACTGAGATCAGAGGTATAAATGCATCTAATTTGACTAGTAAAATTTATTCTTTAACACTGACAACCACTGTAGATTCAAATATATGGTTTCTCCTTTCTCAAAGAAATCAATGGCTACTTCTGAGTAATTATTTAATGGAGTCTGAATCTCAAAAAATCATATATTGATCATATTTATCATTCTAAACTGGCAATATCAGTTTACATTAGTAAGATTATAATATATTTGAAGCTGGTATATCATTTTTATAAATATAAAAATTTTATTTACCTTTTAAAGATATAAAAAATTATTAAATCTAATATTGATTTGTCCTCATTCAGGGATATGCAAATATATTTGAAAATATAATGTTATGGTAGCTTTTTCAATATGGTGACAATATCTTGAAAAAGTAATCAAGTTATTAAAGAAGTATATTATAGACATTTGTTTACATGTTCAAAGAAAAACCCACTAAAATTATACCTTTATGTCCCCAAATATATGTATCAAAAGCATTAACAATAGCCTTTAGAAAAACTAAATAACAGGAGTATTATATAATAGTTTATTTAAACTCCAAACTTTAATCTTATTATAGTTCATAAGATTAGTACTGAAATAGTAGAAGGAGGAAAATGGTCTTAAAGGACAACAAATTATAAACCAAGCTTCCACACTTACCAATGGCTAACCCATCACTGAAGTTGTGGATGCCATCCCCCATGATTACCATCCAAGCTATATTAGCTATTCCTGTTTCTTTCACATCTGATCCAGAATGACAGGGACCGTGTGAATGATGAGAATGTCTGTGGTGCCACTGGTGATTATGTTTCCTCAGCACTGTCTTACTCTCGTCATGGTGGTTGTGCGTAGCAGCATGGAGGTCATGCTCGTGTATGGTGTGCAACCCATCACTATGAGAATGGTCCATGATTTTCTCCTCTTCTACATAAAGATAATTTTTAGGAGGGGATTCTTGTTGGGCTTCTAAATCTGTCAGTTCAGTTTCATTAAGTCGATCTTCACAAACAACCGAGTCATCAGTTCCTGTATTTATAACAGCAAAGGATATGATTTATCAGAGTTAATGAATGCATATTTCCTAATTTAAATTCAGGCAGAATAGCAGTGTGATGAACATTTCTTAAGTGAATGTCTTTTAAAATTCACTAAATAAGTATATAAAAACAAATAAAAAATAAATATGCACAAGCACACACACAAAACAAACTAGGGTTCTGAGAATCCAAAAGATGTACCACATAAGGGAGTGAAGTGAAAGATATAGCAGGCAAAGGATAAAAATTGGCAAGTATGATGATATTGTGCAACTTAAAGAGTACATCATGAACAGTTGATGAAAATTACAGAGTGAAAAGTTACTGTAGCATTTACAAGATAAAAAAAACCTCAAAATTTTTCAGAAAAAGAATAACCCTTCAAGTTTACTTACTCTAATCAACAGGACAAGTAATAACAAATGATGGAAAGGATACAGAGAAAAAGGAACCCTCATACATTGCTGATGGGACTGCAAACTGGTATAGCCACTATGGGAAAAAGTATGGAGGTTCCTCAAAAACCTAGAATTGATCTACCATATGATCCAGCAATCCCACTCCTGGGTATTTACCCCAAAGACTTGAAAACCCATATCCACAAAGACATTTGCACACTGATGTTCATAGCAGCATTATTCACAGTGGCCAGGACATGGAAGCAACCAAGGTATCCTACGATAGATGATTGGCTAAAGAAGCTGTGGCACATATATACAATGAAATATTACTCAGCCATGAGAGATGAAATACTGCCATTTGCGACAACATAGATGGACCTCGAGATAATCATGCTAAGCGAAATAATCCACACTGAAAAAGTTGAAAATCACATGGTATCACTTATATGTGGGTTATAAACCTAAAAGCAACAAATGAACAGAACAAACAGAGACTTAGGGACATGGACAATAGACTAGTGGTTACCAGAGAGTAGGGGGTGGGGAAGGAGGGGAGAGATATATGGGGTAAGGGGGTCAAATATAGGGGTTTGGGGGAGGGTTGAAGTCGGTAAGGGGATCAAATATATGGTAGTTAAAGGAAACTGTACTTTGGGTGGTAATCACACAACAGAATATATAGATATCAAACTATAATGTATACCTGAAAATTATGTAATTGTATTAACCAATGTTATCCCAATAAAATTAATTTTAAAAAAAATTTACTCACTCTAAACTTATTAAAGAAAACAAAGACAAAACTTAAATAACTTGTATCTTTCAATGCTCCACCTATCTGACAATGATACTCAGATCATTACTAGAATGAAGTTCAGAAACTCATATATAAGTGACAACAGCATCTAATAAGAATATTTTTTTAAAAATTGAGTTTGGCCTCTTACCCAGTTTTCAAAAGTTACATATTATGTGACAAAGATTCTAACACTTCCTAAATTGTATTTTAAGTAGAGTCTATAGTTAGGGTCTAGGCAGTCCCTTTTCTACAGAAAATCATTGGTATATTCAGTGGAAAAACAAGTTCAAACAAAAAGGGGGAAAATTCGGTTAAAAAATGTTTTATGTTTTCATAAAAGTTGTAAGCTATCTTGTATCTATTAGGCAACAGAACAAATTGATGGATGAGCAGAAATTTTAAGAAATGGACCATTCTCCTTTAAGTACATGGGCTGATTCACATTTTTTTCCATTTAAAACCAACCACATGTGGAGGGCACAAAAATTTTGCATTGCCACTTACAAAGCCTTTTTGTTTGTTTCATTCTTTGTTTGTTTGTAAAGTACGATATTTTTTTTTGCCCAGTAATATAATTAATTGGTTCCACATTCCAGTATAAATAAGGCTTAAATGAATGAAAAAAAACAAAACCACAAATAAGACACACTGACATTTAAGGAAATACAAGTTAGAAACTAAAGTTTAGAGAACCCATAAAGATAAGAAATTTCAAACAGACACAGGTTAAAAGCAATATTTCAATTTTTATGTTTTAAAAGTGTCTCTTTAGATCTGCTGTCTACCGGCAAGAGGCTTGAGCTGAAGCCAGTCAGCATCTGGTGTATTATTCAGCTTATGATCTGAAAGCTTCCTTCCAATAGTTGATTCTTCTGTGTTCTGTTTCATAAACCACTTCTGTTTCCCCTAAAAAAACAAAATCTGGTATTAGTATTAAATCTGCAGTCACAGCAACAATATTCACTTCTTAACAACTCTGAGTATAAATGGTGGTAACTTTATATATAAATGATTTAGTAAAGGAGGGAAATTTTTTAAGTTAATTGAGAGGTCTAACCAGATGAAAAATCCAACTATATTTTATATGTTATTTTTTTTGAACACTCAACTAAAGGTTCAATTTATCTACTTCAAAGTTAAGAATAGTGTACACAGTACTATATTACTATATGCGACCCAAATTACATGTGAGATATATGTAATCTCTCTTACCTAATAGTGTGTGGGAAATAGAGAGTTTCAAAAAACTAAAGTTTATTCCTTTGAATTCTATTCTGTGATTAATGCGATCTCACATTTCCCTACTTATGATATAATTGACAGAGTAAAATGAGTTAAAATGCCAAATGTGCAGTTTACTTCTATAAGACTTAGACAAGTTTGTTAAATGTATTAAATGTAAGAATACCCACCTATAAAATAAAAATGATAGCTTCTTATGAAGATTAAATGAGGTGATGTATGAAAATGACCATAACTGATGCTTAGTTTTGCAATAAAGATAAGTTTTCTTTCTCATCTAATCTATCCTCAATAAATCTTATTGTATTTATTTATAATAAATCCTATGTATTATTATTGTATTTCATTGTTTTGGTTGAATTTTCCTCTTATTTCTTCATAGTCTGTTTTTTTCTTTTATCATTGTAACATTAACAACTCTTCCAACTTAAATTTCTACTTCTGATCTATATTATTTAAGTAGGTTAGAACATAAAAGGCAGTGTTCTCTTGGAGATGCTTACTGACTAGTAGATCATTTACTTGCTGGTATTGCTTACAGGTTGTGGACAGTTTTTCAGATGTTTAAATGTTCTAACTATTGCATAAGTAAGCCTGTTATGGCTAGCTGAGTATGTGGTGAAGTCTCCAGAGATGGTTACCATCAATTCCTTTTTTACCCCGTGTGAGCATTCTTCTTCAATGATAAGGAGGTAAAGTCTATTCCCCTGCCCCTGAATTCTGATTGGTCTTTTAACTTGCTTTCACCAATAGAAAGCAACAGAAGTGACGCTATGCCAATTCCTGAACTAGTCTGAAAGAAGCATGGCACCTTTTGCTTTTGCTCGGGAAAGCTAGTCAATATGCTATGAAGAAGTTCAGTCTAACCTCTAAAGAGAGACCATGTGTAGAAGTACCAAGATATACACATAGAGTGAAGCATTCTTGGACCTTCCAGCCTTGCCCTGCCTAGACCAACCTAGGCCAGCTGAGTTTGGATACAGTACAGTGAGTGACTCTAGCTGATGCCAAATGAAGCAACCCAGCTGAATCCTGCCTAACTTCTTGACAGAATTGAGAAATAATAAAGTGTTGTTATAAACCATTAAGTTTTGGGTTGTTCTGTTTTATAGGATTAGATAACAGAAACTGGGAAAACAGAAAATGTTCAAAAAAAAATTATATGGAGACATCCTAAAGAGAAGAAAGAACAGTCATGAGTTAAGAGAGAAGGTGGTGGCAACAATAGTACGAATGTCAATAAGAAGGACACAGAAAGTAAAGAAGAAAATGTGAACACCAGCTGAAATTTCATTTAGTTGCTTTGGTTCTGATTGTCCACTTTCCTAAAATTTGCCAAATCATTACCCTTGCTGAAACCGATCAGTATCTAGTGTATTATTTAATTTAGGATCTATAAGCTTCTTTCCAATAGCTGATTCTTCTATCAGATGGTAAAATATCTGTTCTATTCAAGTATCACTAATCCTCTTTCTTCAAAAAATACCTACTAGATTATTTATTGTCCTATTTATCATAAAGGAGATGCACTGATATATCTGCCCAGATTCTTTTCTTTGATATACTTGAAAAATTCCTTATTATTTACTATTATATTTAGAATACCCCTCTGCCAAAAATATTCTCTTCAAGTTTACATCCCACAATTACAAATTTACAAAAAAGCTGCCATGTTTTGGGGACTGTGTTCTCCTATATTAGTTTGCTTTATAAAAATTTTATTTAAGTTTGCCAGTAAATGTAGGTTGAAAAATGAGATTAAGATTAAATTATAAAAACAGAATACTTATTTATTTTGCACTATCTCTTGAAGATACTCATCTGTAAATTATATAGTCCCTAATATTTTGTAAATATTAAATATTTAATATTGCTTCAATGTTAGTAGGTGTTCACAACTGAATAAAATTAGGTTTTCGCAGTAATTGCAAAAATTCTTAATATACTTTGCAATATGTAATTCTGTTCTAAATTAGGTATTCACAGAAATAAACTCTAAATTCTTGTATTTCTTATATCTAATAAAGTATCGTCTTCTTATCAATTTTTTCATTTTAATAATTCTCTTACTTTTCCCCCATTCCTTGTGCCATGACTCTAGTCAAGTCCTTATCACCTCTCTTTTAAATTATTTTGCAGTAATCTTCACTGACTCTTTTCCCTCCAGCCACATTTACCTCCACTATATGCTATTCTTCACTCATTCACATGACCAACCACACAACCCTTCAAAAACCAAATGCTGTTAAATCTCTTTCACTTTTCTCTAAGTTGATCCTTCCCAATTCCTTTTATCATTTCTCAGGTAATTCTTCACTGAGCACATCATCTTGATCACCCCTCCTTTGAAGGCAATTAAATAAAATGTCCTGACTAAAATGTGGCAATTAAAATTAAATGCACTATTTGAAATATGATATAAAAATAAAAACGAGTAGGATTTATTTCTCATAGATTTAGATAGCAACTGAAAATCATGAGGAATGAGTCAGTTTCACAGCTAGTTTCTAGCTGAACAAGAATTAGAATCACTACCCATGAATCCCAGTTCAGAGCACTGTTATAAACCATTTATTTTGTCTCAAAAAGATATATACAAAACATATACACGTATAAACAAAACATATACATAAAATAGCATAAAAGTTGTATCATATTATGATCATGACTACACAGTGCTCTTGTGGGAAAAGATGTTTTTTTCTTTTCTGAATATTTGTTATTAACTAAAAATGAAAAATTTTCCACTTTTTTAGCATTAATATAATGACTAGATGTATAGCCAGGGGAGGGAAAAAGCAATCAGGAATTTTTTAAAATAAATTATATAAATGTCTAACAAATGTACTGTGTACTTGAAAATAATAATTTAAAATATTTTTTCTATTATTTTATAGAAAGCTTCCCAAAAATATTCTCTAGATATATTTAAATAGAATATACTGATGATAATCAGTATTAGTATCACAAACACATTAGTGAGATATAGTCAAGGTAGTGCTTTAAAGACAGATGTGAACCAATGTGAACAGAGAGGGGTATAATCATAGTAAATAGTAGTGACCCTGAACTTACTTTCCTGGAGAAAAACTTTTTTTGGGATATTTGTCTTATTCTCAAAAATATGACATGAAACACAATTGATAGTTTATGGCAAGCAAGGTATTAAATCAACAGTCTAGGCATCACCTTCCAAGTAGTCCATAACTTGAGATGAATTACACCATTTCCTTCATTTCATTATATTTTCTTCCTACAAAGCCCCTTGAATTTAAATTCTTACTCTAGTACTTTTACCATTGACAAAAAGACTTCTTACCTAAGAAGACTGATGACTTGCTTCTATTTATACATTTTTGCATTTTTATAAGCATAAATTGGTTTTTTCTATCCTATTTAAGTCAACTGTATAAGACATGATACAAATGAACTGAAACTAAGACTGCTATATCTTGATTATAAATGCCAAAATAAATGTAATGATAAGAAATGGCAAAGATCAAAGTCCTATGAAAATAATCTATTAAAAGACAGAGATTAAATACAACACTATAATTAAGTAAAGCATATGTCCAGAAAATAGTTTCTGTTTTGAGTTTTATATCTCAGAAAATGAAATAATAAAAAAAATTACTTACTCTTTGCTGTTTGTAGTGCTTAAACATTCTAATGCAGTGTTCAATGATAAATAATAAGTAAATGCCTCCTAGGGCAACAAGTCCTTTCAACACAGCATCATATTCTTCCAAAAACTTCTCAGATTCATGTCCATGAGAATGCCCATGCCCATGTGCATGCTGATGACTATGATCATGTCCACCCTGAGACTATTAACAAGAGCAAAGAACACTTCTAAACAAGTAATTAAAATGTTATTTAAAATTTTGAAATTATAATCTTCTAGAGGACACAGAAAAAATACAATTTTTAAATTGCTCTCCTAAATATTACCTCACTTGAATAATCTTCCTTTTAATTTTGAATAATTTTCCTTTTAATTTTGCTATATTCAGTGGCCTGAAAAGTACTAAATTTCATAGTAACTCTAATCCAAAGACTTTTACAAAACCAAATGCCTACAGCAGTTAAGATACATACTATAGTGACACAACCAAGACAGCAGTAAAATAATAGATTAATGAGTCCTTTGTAATTTGAAGTGAACATGACCCAAATAAATGCCTCATAGTAAAAATAAAACAAACTAATTCATCAGCAGATGATCACTTGTGAATCCCATAATCTACCATTTTCTTAAACTGATTATATTTTGATAATATTTTTCTCTCATAAATTATTTCAAAGTGATGAGATGCTACCTCTGCATAAACCATGCAAAATTAGTCAGTGCATATTGCAAGAAACATGTGCTTAATTTTCTAACATTTTAAAGCTTTAGCAAAAATAAATGTATATACAGAAATAGTTATTGCTTAATTGTGAAATGTACACATCACAATATTAATATTAGAAAACTTAAACATTAGAAAACTATTCTTAAGTATTTTCCTTCATTATAACATTTACCTGTATTCTTTCTCTTTTTGCTAGTGATCAACAGAAGAGGTTTCTAAACCTCTCAAAGGAGATAAGACCATTCAAAAAGGTAATAACTTAATTAACATTGCTCTCACTTTAACTTATTAGGCCCAGTTCAGAAACAGATTGTTGCTATTCCTGATAGGTAACAGAAAAGGCAAAGGGTGAAAATAAAGAGAAAAATAATAATGTATAATGAATCAAGTTAAACATATTCATATTAACAGTTTTAAGATTCACTAATTAATTTTTTTTTAAAAAGCAGTGTCATACATTATTCTAGATTTTAGATCTGGAATACTCAACCAACAATACAGAAGGGGAGATGAGTTATACATAACATGCAAATACAATTCTGTCCCTTAAATGCCCAAGGGAGGTGGTAAGAACACAAAAAATATTCAAAATAGTAATTTTACATTTGGAAAAGAAAAAATTTCACTATTTTCATAATATAAAGTAAAAATAATAACACTGGATCAAATACTCTTAACTGGAGACAGATTTTAAAAGGCATTATCAAGGCACTAATGGTGTAAGTTTATGATATCAGTGGAGTGTCCCCGAATGGAAGAAAACAAGTGATAAGCCAGGTGAAAAGATAAATGGCCCCATGTATAAAAAGCTAAATGCCTATAATAGTTAACTGAGTAGGTCTGCCTATTCCTGATCAAATGAAGATGCCTATGGAACACTGGCTCTAAGTACAATCATTGTAAGATCCTTTATACATTTCTTCTAAAGGTTTTCTTGATATCCCCTACAGATAAAAAGATCTATTACTATTGATTTTCAAGATTTTATTTTCAGAACAGCCAATAGAGCCAATGGGGGAAAAAAAGCTTTATTGAACTATATATTTTAAAACATTTAATTTGTACATATATAGTACATATATAGTAGTGATTTGACATGTATACACTGTGAGGGGTGAGCATAAAACTGATATTACTAGTTTTTATTGCTATTTTAAAACCTAATCATTTAATTTATTTCAAAAACATTGCTATTAAAACTATGCAAAAAAAAATTCTTTCATCCTATAAGCAAACAAAACAGCACAAATTCTATATTGGTATGTTACAGCTTGCTAATAATGAAAGACCATTTAGCTTAAATATTTTTAACTTTTTAAAGTTTAAAAGGATTTCTTACATGGGGCAGGAGATGAAGAAGGGCGTCTCCACTCATTGTTCCAACAGCTAGAGCAACAAGGAATGTGAGAAGGAATTTGAAGCATCCTTGGTTAATGATGGGAACCAAGATCACACCAAGCAAGGAAAGCAGGCTAATGACAGTGATAGAAATGATACCACAAATCCATGCTGTTGGAAAAAAATTAATAGTCACCATTAGTATGACAATATAAATCAAAAAGTGCCACAGAAGAATAAACATAAAATAAATGAGTCATGGAGAACAGATTATTGTACCTAGACTATCCTTTTTAAGAAACTTTATTTTGGCACTGCTGTGTTTAAAAACAAAACAAAACCAGTAACCTGAATACTTAAAAGAAGAATTAAACTCTGACTAAGTTATATATAGTATCTTCAGTGGCCCACCTTATTAGAAACAGGGACTTAAAATGACCTTAAGATATATAGTATCTTCAGTGGCCCACCTTATTAGAAACAGGGACTTAAAATGACCTTAAGACTGTGATTTACTCTTAATATCTAGACTGTAAATAAAATCATAACAATGTCTAAAAGCAGAGCCACTGCAATAAAGAGAATTATAAAATGTTCTTGTGAGCATCAAAGGAAGCCAAGTATCCAACACACTATAACCTCTGTATATCTTTCTAATAAAGTTTAAGAATATTAATATATCAACCCAAAATGGAAATATATTCATGAAACAAAAAAGTCTTATTACTAGTAGCCTTATTATATTTCATTTCTTAATTTTACAAAGAATAATTCTAGTTCCCTTGATGTCATCTCTCCTCCACACCCAGTTTCAAACTGTCTTTCCTCCAATTTGGCTTTCTGTATAATTTACTACTTTAAAAAAATCTCACTATAAAATAATAATAGGATTAGAACACAAGAGATGTTTTCACAATATAATTTGTGAGAAACACAGGTGTGATGGAAGGAGGGATGCTGTGAACATTTATCTAGGTTATTCATAAGCAGATAAGTTATCAGAATAAATGACAGTGGTTCGAGGAGTTGGACATTTTAATTTAAAATGTGAGATTACTGTCTATTAATGGCCCACGATGAAACAACTGTTCAGTTTAAAAGTTCTGCGTATTTTAATATTTTAGTATAGAAAATTTTATTGAATAATAATATTGTAAAGGTTTTAATTTAAAATATTTTCTAATCAAATCTACAGAACTATAAGTCTGCTAAAGATTTTGTTAAATCTTATGATAGACAACTATGAAAAATGCATTTCTTCATAAAGATAACATAATTATCAAAGACAAAGAGAAGGATAGGTAAAGAAATGAAACTCTAATTGGCACACTAAATGTTCAATAATGGCTCAATAAATTTATGTTTATCCTTTGGACATTTTAATCTCAGTACCCAGTAACATTAATACTAAGGCTAATTCTCTTTAGCTAACTTAGCTCATGGAATTAAAATAGGTCATCTATTACTTACTAATGGGAGTTCTGTGGTTTATCCTATCTGATGGATAATTACTATGACATAAACATGAGGAATCTAAAAGGCTAAAAAAGGAGATCAAAATAGAGTTTGGATTCAGTGGCTTTAATCCTTGCCAGGATTTGGGGCAAGGAAGGGACAGTAACTCAATTCCTAAGGAACCAGGGTCAGGGAAAGATTCATTATAAAAGGCATCATCCTGGTTAGTGGAAATAAAGGATAAGAGGAAGATTCCCCAATTAGTGTTGGGACTATGAGGCACAGAGAACTGAGATCAAAAACCTTACTCCAGAAAGAAAAATATAAGGTCAAATAAGATTTACAGGTTGATTTAAAAATGATTAAGTTACTTGATTTGCTTGTCCCTCCTGCACAGGCAAGAACAATAAAATCACTGGGAGAGGCTGAGGAAATAGATTGGAGAAAAGTGGCATAGGTATACATGAAGTCAAGAAGCCAATTAAATTATTGGCCAACTAAACCAACAAAGGTTTATCAAAACTATCGCAGCTCTAGCTCCAATCATAATAGTGGGGGGAAAAAAAGATGAAAGGTACTTATAAAAACTAAATGCGACAAATTGAGGCTGGTAACAAAAACATTAAGCTGAAGATAAAATATCTCATATTAATACACAACTCTCCCTTTCCAAATAAATTTTTCCTTAGTTTGGCAATGATCCAATCTAGAAGCAATTCATCTCAAAACAATCAATCTAAAAGCTTGTATTGATGATTTAAAGAAATACAGCATAAATTACTTGGAAAAGTCAGTAATACATATTCTAAAATACTATGCAGTATAAAAAAGTAACTTATAAACTCACTAATGTAAATATATGTGGACAGAGATTGCCAAAACTATAAGACCCAAAACACACTATACAGAGTAAACAAATTTAATAACTTCATAATTTTTAGAAATGTTCATTAATCAGAATTATTTTGGCCAACAATACACTGGAATTAGTCAACAAAAATAACTAATAAAAGTATTGTATTCCTATGTCTCATTGTCCATGAAAATTCATTTAAACAGATTAAGATACTAAATTAAAATCCATATTTGCAAAAATCTAGTTAGGTAAACCTTGTTAACCACTTCTTTTTTCTAATATTCTACATTGAGGAATATATAGTTAGTAATTTCTGGATTTGCCTATTAAGACATTTCTAAATCTTAATATAGAGAATACCATTAATTTAATATAGTAGATATTTAAGATGATTAACAACTTATACGATATAATTTAAAAAGCTAACAAAATATTAACTTTAGAAATATTTTTAAATTGAAGCTTATTACATATGAAATTTAAGACCCTATTGAATTATATATATACATAGTCTTATAGGCATTTTTATAAAATCTAATCATTAAAGAGTTGGAAGAAAAAATTATTCTATTCCCTAGTCATAAAAATTATGTCTGAAAATGAATATTATGTTAAGGAAATATTTCCTTTTCTAAAATTCTTGACATATTAACTTCTGGCTTAGGCTGTCTTGAATGTGAAGAAAAGTCCAAGAGTCTCTGAATCCATAAACACTTTCAAATGTCCTGAAATTATTTATAGTCTCAAAGGGCTTTTTGTCAATTAGCCAAAAATCAAGCTATCAGATAACAATCAGCCAAAATCGAGTTCAGTAAAAATCAATTTGCCAATATACTAACAGGTAAGCTAATATTTCATAACGGAAGATCAATCATTGGCAGATTGAAACACATTAAATTAGCAAATGCTTACACATATAGTTGAGAGATGGTTTGCGGTAAAAGGGTTAATAAGTTCATGTCTGTACAAATAGGTACATGTTACATACTACAAACTCCCAGGTACAATTTCTTATGTCTTATTTCTTATTTCAGTTCTGATAATTACATCTCTTTCTCATCATCTGTGAACTATGAAAAGAAATGCTTGAAAGAAAGAAGCCCACTTTATTAGAAAATCTCTGACATTTGTGATATTTGACATATGAAACTCAAGGAAATATCATGAGCCCACAAAGGAGAAAATCTTACATAAATCAATCCCAGGTCATAGCATTGCCCGAATTCAAGGGCACCATTCAAATTTGTATCTTTGGAAGAGTGCCACTTAGAATACAGTGTCAATGGTACCACTGGGAGCTGTTCAACAAAATAGTATTACATTGATCTTGAACAGCTGCCTTTCCAAAATGAGTTGGTACATGCATACATACATACAGGTACATATATTAAAAAAAAAATACAAATGTTTCTGGATTTATTGGTTAAATAGTAAAATGACTGTCAAATTGGTTATTAAGCAACAACACAAAGCTACAAATGAGAAATAAACTTTGCTCTTAGATTAAAATAAAATAATCTGTATATGATTTGAATATCTTAACTTTGAGTTTTCCCATTTTTCCAACTAGAGGAAATATTGTATAGTATACTTGCTATCTTCAAAAGATTTTAAATTTGATTTTTAAAATTAAGTTTTGGGACTAATGAGGATCCTATAACTTCCAATAGCATTTTTGTACATAAAACAGAGGTCACAAATGAGATGTTTATAATATAGTTTAATCTTCCATGTATACATTACCATAATTGACAGAGCTGGAAATTATAAAAAATATTTTCCATGATGCTAATTATTCTGCCTTTTTAAAAAGACAATTTTTAAAATTCCTTGCTTACTAATAGCTATTTAAACCTGCAAGATACTATCATTATATTTTATGGCCAGAAAGGACTTTAATAATGTACACTAGTATTTCTGAAACTGTGTTCATCTAATTTGATGAGCTAGATAGGTGGTACTCCAAGGGAAGTAAGGGGAGAATTTAATAATCACAGGAGCAAAATGGTAGAAATAATGCACGTCTATTAATAAATGAATTAATTAACATAATGTGATATAGACATGCAATGGAATATTATTCAGCCACAAAAAGGAATGAAGTTCTGATACATGCTACAATATAAATGGACCTTAAAAACATGCTGAGAAATAGACCAGATAGAAAAACAAACACTGTATAATTCCACTTATATGAACTATCTAGAATAGTCAAATTCATAAAGACAAAAGGAAGATTAGAGGTTGCCAGGGGCTGGGAATAAAGGAAAATAAGGAATTATTATATAATGCTTACAGTTTCTATTTGGTATGATAAAAAAATTTTAATTATATGATGGGTGCAAAACATTGTAAATGTACTAATAGCACCAATTTGAATACTTTAATGGTTAAAATGGCAGATTTTATGATAAATATATTTTACCATAAAAAAAGTTAAACAGCTAACTAAAATAGCAAAGTCAAAACTAAACTCAAAGTCCTGCCCCAATCCACTGTTTCCTCCATTAAATCACATTATTTTTAAAGAAATTTTGGCCAAGTGATTTATCATTTATGTATTTACTCATAAAAGGTTCTATAAGAAAAATATGTACAATTAAACACAAAAGAAGAAATACAAATGGCAATCAATCTTTCAAAATTTGAGCTAATTAGGATAGAGGGAAAGAGACAAAAGGTTACTACAAAACAAACTTATACGACATAAAACTATCAGAATACATTTATATTTATTCCAATGTTTCCTAAAAATACATGTAAGAGTAAGGTTAATTTAAATTATATGTCCCATCTAACAAATTATTGCTTATTTTTGCCAGCGCTAAAAATAAAGGGTAAATAGCTAGATTTCTCATTTCAAATAAATTCCCATATATTTTCTAAAAATTGCAACTATTCCATCACAACTGTTTCATGAGCAAAACAGTCCTAAGTGTATGTTGTTACAGATACATGTTTTCTTATACTGATTTATTGTTAGTTTAAAAATTAATAATATGGGGTGGCTCCATAGTGTAGTGGTTAGCACGTCTGCTTTAAACACAGAAGGTCCTGAGTTTGCACCCCAGGGAGGCCACGGTCCATACCCTGGGTGCGCCAGGCCCTGGGGTGCCAGGCCCCGGGGTGCCAGGCCCCGGATGCGCGCAGCGATCACATGGGAAGAGATGCCCTATCTTCAGAGATTCAGTTCTTAAAGGGAGACGGCAACATCCGCAGGTGAAGAGTGGGGCGGGGGTGGGGTGGAGGGGGGGGTGAAGCAGGGGAAGAATGGGGGAATTAATTAAAAAGAAAATAATAATAATAATTTTAGCTTTTTGGCACTAAAAAATTAATTAAGTCATTCTCCTAATTTGCAAATCTTCAAGTACTATACTTTTGACCTATGAGAAATAGTTGTTTTAAATTTAATGTAGTTGAAATACATTCCTGTGCCAATATTTTTAGAATTAATAATATTTACATAAGCTTAAATAAACTATCATAATTTCCTAGGTGTAGAAAACAGCAATTCAGATGATAAAATTCTTCTGATTTCTAGATAAATTATTGTGCTTTTCCAATCACAATTTATTTGGTATAAAGCAAAAAAACAAAATAATAAAAACAGAAACCGAAGAACAAAAAAACAACAGAAGACGTCTTTCTTTTATAAAACTTAAACTAACAATATGCAAACTATTAAATACAACTAGGAAATGTTTTCTTTATTTGCACCCAAGATAACAAATGCAAAAAAAAAAAAAAACCCTAAATGTCTAAAACAAGCTTCATTTATTCTGCAAATTAGGTCACTTAAAACGTTAAAGGTCTTCAAGCTTAGTTATTCACCAATTCCCTTTCTCATTATCTAGAGAGAAAATGCTTTCTTTTAAAAAGAAGCGCTCATCTGTGGAAACTTTCTAATTAACTTGGTTGGAAGCATGTGCAAGATGACAGTTTTCTACACTGTTTCAGCATTTTAATTGGCAGAAATGCTTAGAGACCTATTCACAAACCCTCTTGGTAATTAAGCTAGGGTCAACTCTATGTCTAAATGAGCCAATCTTGTGAAACAAATTATTTCTATCATACACAGGACATAGCATATTTGGTTTACAGCAGTCTTTGAACAGTTAATGAGGTAGTAGCTGTGTCACTATGGGAGATTTATATAGAACAAGTTAACCTTTCTTAGTGGAGTAGCAATCATTAAAAATAATTTCTAGCAAGGCATTCTCTATAACAATTAATATTTATTAGGACATAATTAATTCAATCTTCATTTCTGACAATGCTGATAACCACCTGCAAACAACTAATCAATATTCACTACTAGTAATGTATTTGTCTTCAAAGCAACTACAATATCCTCTGAGGCTTTTCAGATCGAATAAACTGTAATTTTCAATAGTTATGCATCTGTCAACAGCTTTATTACAATATATAACGTCGATATTACAATACAGACAACTTTAAATCATAATCTACAGTTGATGTGAAAAGTAGAATTTTTTTAGAAGCCTTAAAATTAAGAGTATTAATTTTAACTCTAGATATGACAGTCTCATAAGTTTCCATTAATCCCTGTAAAGAACAAATGTAATTTTATTTTTAATTAAATCATATCAGACACAGCTTCCCCTTCTCTCCTGTCAGTGAGAATTTATAAGCACCTGAGAGAGACTGTGGCTCTAGAGGTGTTAACTCATCTACAAAATATCAGTGAACAGTCATGAAAGGGGACATGTTTTACCTATACAAAGATCTGAGTTCGAATCTAGGGTATGGACTCATTTTCTCGGCCTTTACTGATCCTACCAGACAATTTTTGCTTTTTTTTTTTTTTTTACTGACTAATCTATACTTACAGCAATACTTACTTATACCAATATTAACCTCTAAATCACTTTCCTGTTTATGCCTGCATTATCTGTTAAAACACTAAGTATAAATAAACATAACTATATTTCCCTGTCACATTCTAGCAAAGCATACTAAGAACCTTTTTAGCAGGAAGCAGTGGGACACAGTGTAGGTTAAAAGCATAGTAACAATTACAGGCTTTTAGGTGGAGAATATTCTAGCTCCTATCAGACTCTGCTACCTAGCAATTTGTGACCTTGGGAAAGTTATTTAACTTCTCAAAACCTCCTTTCCTCCGCAAACTAAATAAAAGTGTCTATTCTCAGGAGTTTAACAAATTAAATTAAATATTTTTATAAAAGTGTTCAGAATAGGACATGGAAAGGTTTTAATAAATAGAGGCTATTCTAATTAATTTATCTATTCTAAAGCTATTTTCCTATTGCAATAGGTAAGTACCTAAGAGACTTACTTTGTTATGTATTGAGAGCATTTCCTTTTATTTGTACTCTTTCAAGCTTTAAGGAATATTTGAATCCCGAAGAAAACTCTTATATACTGAAATGTGATATTCTTAAACATGTCTATCTTATTACTACACTAAAGTTTTAAATTATTTTGCCCTTTCCATTTTTTATCAGAATTCTGTTTTTAGCCCTTATTCACACATATCAGTTTAGTCATTTTAATTAATGACTATGCAATAGCACCACTACGTTTTGAGAATTTCAACCAGTATTGTGTTCATCATGATTTCGCACTTGAGGAAATTAATGATAATCCCACTCCTTCTGAGAATACTATATTATCTAAGTATATTAGGCTGACTGATAAATTCATTTGAATCTTCAAAGACTATTTTCAACAAGTGTTCTGGACTATAACTGAAAGCTTATAGGCTAATATTAAGCAATTAATTCATTCAATCAATATGACTGCTTACTGTTTGCTCAAAGTACCCTTTATCTTAGGCACTAAGGATGCTGAGATAAAAGACCCAGTCACTTCCTTTATGTAACTAAATTCCAACAAAAACAGATAACTAATCCAATTATTAAGATCCCCCAAGCTATGTACTATGATGGTGTCAAGGAAATTTAATTAATCCTAAAATGATCAGTAAATTATCCCAGAGTGGCTAATCCCTGAGCTGAATCTTTGAGGTATCATAGTAGTCAGTCGAGTAGAGCAGGTTAGAATGTGAAAAGGCAAAGAGGTATAAGGGAGAAACAGTATAATATATTATCAGGAGTTTGTTATGGTTACAGCTAAGAAGAAAGAAATGAATGGTGGGGGATAAGAGTGGAAAGATAGGTAGGCAGAGATTATATTCTGGAAAGCCTGATTGGCCAACTAATAGTATAAAGATATATGGCAACAATCAAAGATGATACCAGAATTAACTAAATTTAGAAAATAACAGCAGAGTGATTAATTGCCCAGAGGATATATCAGACGAACCTTAGAACTGATGGGCTCTATCATTTGTTTAGGCCGGGAAATTCTGGGTGAGTTACTAAATTTTTCTATACCTCCAGCTTCCTTATCTTTAAAAACAAGAATCATATAATAGTTCCCTCATGTAATAATTTCATAGATTATTGTTAAAATTTAATGAAAAGAAAAAACTCATGTAAAACACTAAGCAAATAGCAAAATAGTTAAATTTCTTGGTCTTGAATTCTAGTACGAAACACTTGATAGCTCTGAGATCTTGGCAAAGTTATTAGGCTAACATTCTCCAACTCAGAAAGCTGTTGTGAGGAGTAAATGAGTTTAGTTTAGAATAGCGCCTGCAATTTGTGGTTGTTAATATAAAAAAAATAAAAAAATGTTAGCTATCGCTGAAAAGAAAAAACTGTCAGAGAATTCTTTGCATTTTACAAAGATAAATCTAACAAGTGATAAGAATGATCTACAAGGGGGACAAGAACAGATTCAAAAGGTTATGAACTTATTTCAACAATTCAATAAAGAACCAAGGATCTCGATTAAAGTTATGAAAGAGTGAAGAGAGTTAGAAGACATTTAAGAGAAGATTCAATTGGACCTGACAATTAATTATAGAAAGGAAAAAAGAAACAAAACAAAAACATAAGACAAAAAAGTCAAAGGTTCTCAGATATTATCAAAAGCATGAATTTTAATGTCATTTGGGATTCAATAAGAGGTTACAAACTGTGTGGAGTAAGGTTTGGAAATATTAAGTGCAAGGTACCTACAAACACCAAAGTGGAGCTATTTAGCCAACTAAATAAATGTGAAAAAAAAGAGCCTAAAAAAAGTTTTAAAAACAGTTAGGTTTTACCTTGGTTGAAGTTATGTAGAAGTGCCCATGATAAAGTTCATATACCAAACATTGGCATTTTCTGAGACATTTCAAGAGTTGAACTACAATGGCTACACTTTTTACTTCCTCAAAAACTTTCAACCTTAGCTTTCCAGTAGAGGCCTTCAATGCTGCTAAATGTTAAACAATTAGAACACTAAATATGTATAGTTAGAGGCACCACTAAATATTTGCCCATCAAGGAGGATCCTTTTATCACAAATCTGTATTCTTTTTTTAATCTAGTCCCCTATCAAAACATTCTTCCATAATGCCAGAAAAAATGAGAGTAAACTATATTGTGTCTCCTTTCTTCCCCCAATCTTTTTTAACCACACATACCTAAATCTAATTAAAACATACTGAAAGACACCAAAAGGAAGGCAATAATTTATAATTACTTTCTAATTCAACTACATTTTAAAAAAGTACAGAAAACTAGTATGAGGAGAAAAAATTTTAAATCTTTCTTACCTGATGCCCCTATATTTGCCTCATCTTCAGGAACCATGTTTTTATCCTTAGTTAAATCTTCAACTAAAAGTTTGTCAAAATGCTCAATACAAAGTCTGCTGTCAATCTGATATAACAAAGCAGGGCACAGGTACGTAAAAAGATCAGGTGAGATCGGAGAGTTGGCACCATGACCATAGTGTTTTAACAACTGAGTGACGTTCAAACACTGCAAGGAAATTGATTTTAAAAATTAAATAAAAGTATTTTAAGAAGATTATGCAGAAAAATTACTGTATAATAAAAATATCCTAAATATATTTAAAAATAATATGCAATACTCAGGTACCTACTACAAATAAAGCTTTTCAGATAGGAATTCATAATAGGAATACATTCAACTTATTACTAAAGACTTTTATGAATTTTAATCATTTCTCCACTCTAATACATGGAAGGTAATATCTTTCTGCTATCAATAAGAGTATCACAACTATATTCCCAAAATTCTTAAGGAATGAAGAGAAAAATCACCTCCCTAGTCAAAGTGCATTTATCAAATTACTCAATATTCTTACTTGTAAAACAGTGTTAAATAAACTTAGAATACTTTCATAACTTTATATTAAAATATAGAATAACAGACATTTTCATTGTCTAAGGTACTCCTAAAGAGTATTATACTAGGGAATTCTAGCCCAATGCTACAACTGGAAGATGAAAAAAAATGCAGCTATATCTGCTGGTACTTTAAGTACAAACCAAAACAAACCAGAAAACATATAAGCAAACAATTTTGAACCCATCATATAGTAAAAACAAGTATCTAAAATTAAGACAAAAAAGATAGTACTACCTCTTTTTCACACATATCCACTCAGGTTGCATGCTTGTTTATTGACTTGTTGCCTCATTATATGATGTTATTTATGTATAAAATACAATATCAGAACATACATACATACATACATACAAAAAAAATATTCTTCTCAGGTCTTAACATGAGGTACTACCCAATATCCAATGCATAGAACACTTCTAAAATCCTGAAAAAATTCTTAATATGCATCAGACCTACAAGGATACAAAATAATGGGTCTGATAATGCAGACCCCACAAGTTTGATAAAAACATAAACATTAATGATAATGTCCAGTTATAATCTTAAAAAATTCTAAGGTTATTATTCATAGTAACAATTTGTTTCTTTAAAAGTATTTGTTTAAAATGTGTTTTTTTAAATTAGTGTTTATACTGCTAAAAATCAAATTTCTAATGATTTATCCAGAAAAGAAACAAAAATATTTACTCAGCTGCAAAACATACTTCTATTACAGACATAACAGCAAAGGGTGAGGATATTTTCCACATTAGATGGTGCTGATTTTTATACAAATGAACAACAAACTCAACAATATTTTCTAAATTTAGTAAGTGATAAAAATTAGAACAAAGGTGTTGATACACCATTAATGAAACAAAAATAAATGTGTTTAAGGTGAATGGTCAAAAATTAAGAAGGAACAAATCAAATGCACTCAAAAAAGCATGAAAATTCAGAAGAAAAACACAATCACCCCATTACTATTGGAATTTTCTACTATTATATCTTCTTACATTCACTCTGAATTTGTTAAGGGCATGAGAAAAGACTATCATGAGCAAGTAGGCCCTATCACAAAGTGACACAGAGAAAATAAATCTACCACATATGCAAAAGACCTGACTTGGATTGATATTAATGACAGAGAACTATTCCATAGTTAATAGAGATAAGTTAATAATTATGAAAAAGAAGCTGTCAAGTCACTTCCTAAGAGGAAAGACTAAACAAAAAAGGCTTCAATTTATAAATATCTGGAAACCATCTAAGTGTAGGTAAGTACATGAAAAGTAACTTAGGGAGTAAAAAAAAAGTCATAAGCGGAAAAAAAAAAAGGCACAAGTAAAAGTCACAAGTAAAAGTTTGAAAACAAAGGATCTACTTTCTAATAACCTTTATACACTTAGATTTGAAGAACCCAAATTTGAGAACCACCAATGCAAATGAAAATCCAAATATAAATCTTCAATCTGATTTTAATTCCTTAATGTATTTATTTTGGGGGAAATTACCTAAAAACAGTTTAAATATGATTGACTATTCCACTGTTACTTCTCTTTTAACCTAAAATCCTCCACGATTATCTGAGAATTATGGAGCAGCTATCTTTTTATACTTACCTCATGCTGACGGTCATCTTCATTATGGTCTTTGTGGCTTGCAGTTGAATAAATTGCACTTTTTTTAACATGTGGTGCTTCCCGCTTTCTAGTATGTCGAAGTTCACCTTCATTATCAGGATCAAGATCTTGGTGTCCATGACCAGGATCATGACCATTATGTTCTGGAAGACGTACATGAGAATGACCTGTGTTATGTACACGATCAGGTTTGTGGACCCGATTATGCTCATACTGTTCACCCTGATCATGGTTAGGGGGAAAACCTGGTGTAATAACCTCAGAATTTTCATTACTCTTCTTCCCTTTTCTCTTCCTCTTTCCTTTCGGAAGCTTACTTTCAGATTGTTCCTGTGTTTTATTGGTCTCTGTTGAAGGTTCATGGCTAGGCTCCCCACGCTCACTGTGAGTAATGGAATCATTAGAAAAATGGCGAGTAGTGTTATGATCAAGGTGATGATGCAAACAATGGTGATGACATAAGCGATGATTATGGTCATGCATATGTTTATCATCAGATTTGACAGGTACTTCAATTGTCTCTTTCTCTGGATCACATTTATGGTTTCTTTTTGTTGATGAACTGGTCACAGTTTGATTTTCTGAATTTAAGTGATTATGGGAATGCTGGTGGTTATGTGAGTGAAAATGCTTTCCCTCTTGAACTGCCAAAATATCTAAGTGAGAAACATGATCGTGGCCAAGATCCTCATGATTAATCTCAACTACTTTTATTTCTCCAAGGCCCAAGTTTGTTAAAAGTTTCTCCAGACCAAAAAAGGATAATCTTCCATTTTCACCATAACGGTCAAAAAGTTTTTCAATATAATATTTTTTTTCATTTTCAGCATCCAGCACTGAAAATTTGCTTGACTCCGACTCTGCCATTCCACGATGGTGTCTGTGATGCTCTTCAGGACCATGGTCATGGTCCTCATGGCAATGGTTGCAATGATGAAAAATAAATGTCAGCAAACAAATGAGGCAAAATTTTGTGTGCATATGTACCTTCATTTCTATTTTTCCTAAAAGGATTTAAAAGAGAGGCAAGCATAAGTATATACTTAGGCACATTCAAAATAATTATAAACTTTCAAGCAGTTGCTAATCCAGTAGGCAAACATTTTACCTCATTTCTTTCATGGCTATGAATCATTCTTTCCCTTTCCAATTCCCTAAAAAATGGCTCCTTTTAACTTATTGAAACAGTGAACAGCACTTTGAATTAATACAAACTGCTCAAGACTCACATACAAAACTATTCTGACTCCCTATAAGCATGACACATAAGAGGCTATAAATTTATACAGGAATTGTTGGCTTTCTTCCTATCCGGGCCTTTACAAAAAGGTCTGCTGATCCCTGATCTTGAGGCCATGTCAGTGCAATAAGATGAAATAAAATGATAAAATGTATAAGAATCAGAAAGAAATAAAATGGTCATTCACAAATGGCAGGACTGGGTATGTAGAAAATTCCAAAGAATATCTAAAAATTAAGATGTTTATTTAGTCAAGTTGCTGGATATGACAATAACCTAAAATCAACTGTATTACTATATACCAGCAATAATTAGAAAATAAAATTAGAAAACAGTATCATTTAGAATAGCCAACAGCTAGAAATAAATCTAACAAGAAATATGCAAGGCCTTTACATTAAAAAAAAAATCTCGTATTATTGAAAGAAATGAAAAGACCTAAACAAATGCTTATGATTGAATGAGACACAGATCCAATGTAATCACAATCAAAATCCCAGAAGTAACATTATGGGAATTAATGAGGTATTTCTAATATTTATGTGGAATAGAAAGGGCCAAGATACTCTTGAAGGACAAGACAGAAGCATTTACTCTAACAGTTACTAAAGACAAAGTGGTGGTGGTATAAAAACAAACATACCAAAGAAACAAAACAAAATTGAAAAAATAGGAAAGGATTCTTTATTCCTTGGTGCTTAGTCAACTAGATTTCTACATAAGAGAAAAACTAAATAAAACTTGGCCCCAATCCTCATAATGTAAAAGTCAATTACAGATGGACTATAAACCTAAGTCTAAAATAATAAATGTTAAAATATAAAATGTCCCCAAACTGTGCTGTCCAATATGGCAGCCACTAGCCATGTGGGGCTACTTAAATTTAAACTAACTACAATAAAATAAAAAATTCAGCTTCTTAGTCATGCTAAGCCACATTTTAAATGCTCAAGAGCCACATGGTTACCCCAGGGGACAGTACAGATGTAGAACATGTCCATCACCACAGAAAGTTCTACTGGACAGCATGGTTGTAGAATACAGAGATACTATGTGCGTCAATTATGTAATTTAAAATTTTTATACAATAAACAATGAAAGTAATTTCATGTTCTATTTTATTTAACCTACTATACACAAAATATTGTTTCAACATATAATCAATACGAAAATCATTAATCAGGTTTTTGCTTTCTTTTTTAAGCTATGACTTTTAAATTTGGCATATATTTTACACTTACAGAACATCTTAATTCAGGATAGCCACATTTCAAGTGCTCATTATTATCCACATGTGGCTACCACTAGCTATTGTACTGGAAAAGTGCAGATCTACAAGATTTAATTAGGAGACTAGCTTCAAGACCTTCCAAGATAGGACACAAAAAGCATTATAAAAGAAAAGACTGATAAAATACAGTACATTAAAATTAAGAAAGTTCTGTTCATCAAGAGCTATCATTAAGAAATTAAAAAGGTAAGCCACAGATTGGGAGAAGATTGCCACTGTGTTACTAGTCAAGCATACATAAGGAATTTTCACAATTCAGTATGAAAACCATGATATAACTCAATGGAAAAATAGGCAGGAAATGTGAACAGGCCCTTCATAAAAAATTAGCTAAATTACTAAGAAATTACTAAATTACTAAATTCTGAACCTCAGTAGTTATCGGAAAAATGCAAATTAATATCACAATTAGATACCACTATATACTGACCAGAATGAACAGAATATAAAAGATGTAAGCGAAAACATGGAGTCTATTGGAAACTGCATACACTGCTGGTGACACTGCAGACTGGTATCTTTTGGAAAACTGTTTGGTAGGATCTGCCAGAGACTAAACATAAGCATATTCACTCACATAGCAATTCTGCTCCTGGATATATGCTCAACAGAAATGCATATATAAAGACACCAATAAGACATGAAAGTTCACATAATCATTATTTATTATAGTTCAAAGAACAAGGTCAAACATTCATCAGTAGAATGAACAAATAAAAGAAAATCTTATAATGAACTATTACACAGGCATGAAAATAAAATCATGGCTTCAGACATTAACAGATGAATTTTGCATATATTAGACTGATCAAGAGATGACAATCACTAAAGAAACCATCACATATAATTCTATTTATATAAAGTTAAAAATTGGTAAAATTAAACTTTGTGAAAGAAAGATGGGGGCAATAATTGGAATTAAAAAGTATGGTAATGTTCTCTTTCTTGACTTGAATAATGGTAATATATATTACTTTGTGATAATTCATTGCACTAACAGTCTGTACTCTTCTGTATACATATTCAAGGAAGTTTTTTTAAAAATCAAATTTCCTCCAATGAAACTTAGAAAATGTGATTATAAAAAAAAATTACAAGGCTTCTTGAAAGAAAGAGTTTAAAAAAAACATTAAAAGGAGAAATTTATAAAACATTATTGAATGTTGGTAAAGAACTGCGAAAACTGGAGAAAGGCCTACATGGATGAAGTAAATAGCATAAGGTATATAAAGTATTCTCAAATATATAGATAAATTTAATTCAGTGTCAACAAAATCCTGGTAGCTGTTTGTTTTTCGTAGCTGTTTGCTTTTGGTGAAACTGCACAAGCTCATCTAAAAATTCATATGGAAGAGCAAAAACCCAAAGACAACCAAAACAATTCAGATGATTAACAAGGTGATAGATATAGACTTCTTTTTATAAAGTTGCACTAAATAAAATACCATAGAATGGCACAGGGAAAGACAAATAGACCAGAAGAAGAAAGCTGAGTTCAGAAAGAGAATAATATTGTGAAAAAATGGTTCTTTCTCACACCACAAACAAGTCATCTCCAAGAGGATTAAAGTCCTATTTATGAAAAAGCAAAATTCGTAACAAGTTTAAGAAACAATGCATATAAAAGATTATTATCCAGAATATACAGAATATATGTATATAGTGTACACACACACACACACACACACACACACACACACACACCAAAAACTCCAATATTGCAAAGACAACTACAAAGAATGTCAACAGGACAGCTGGTTGAGCATCAACATGATCATTAATAATCTATATAATGCACCAAGATGTTAGTAGGCTAAAATTAATATCTGACAATTCCAGGTATTAAGCAAAGATGTAATGAAGGTAAACAGAAACTATCTTACACTGCTGGTGAGAGTATAAATTGATAAAACCACTTTGGAAAGCAATCTGACATCTCCTGAAGCTGAATATGAACATATTCTAAAGCCCCCAAATTCCACTTTTGTCTATTTATCGTAGAGAAACTCTTACACTTAAGCACAGGAGACACACACATTTTAAAATCTTTACTGTAATATTTTGAATTTTAAAAATATTTTAACAATGTGTTGGTTGCAAATAACAGAAACTTCAACTAAACAGAGAAAATTTTAAAACAAAAAGAAAATTTTCACATAAAAATAAGTTAGGAGAAATGGGTGGTTCTATGGCAATTACATGATCAAAAACCCAAGCACTTTCTTTCAACCTCAGATTTGTTCCCTCAGTTTCAAGAAACTTGCTGTTGCTTCAACCATTCCATCTCTGCACAACCGTATCCAAAGCTGGAGTCCTTATCTTCAACCTGCAGAGCTGTGCTCTCTTTTAACTCATTAGCACTGGATTCCTAATAGCTACTAGCACTGCTTCAAATCTTTATCACTCCATCATCTTCATTCTTCCCTGTGTGTTTTCCTTTCTCAGCAGCGTCACTGCTACACATCTCTTGATTATGTACCAGCTTGCCATTCATAAGTAATGCCAGCTAATATTACCCTTCCCCATTGCTTCTTGACCTTTCCTTTCCTTTCCAATAAGTAAAAAAAAAAAATTACAGAATGCCCAAATGCAATCTTTTATAAATTAGCATTTTTTGGTGCTGACAGCACAGACTACTTCTTCCCCACTAGGGAAGTTTTCTGTCTGGTTAATTTTAGCTGTTCATATAATTAATTTAAACCATCAAGGTCTTCTTAATTGAACAAAATGAAATGATTCAGTTCTGCCATTTTAGCAGAAGCTTACCCAAAAGTATAATTCAAATATGAAAACTACTAATTTTTACTAGCAAACTACCAATTTCCTTATTGATCCATCTTTATAATCAAGTCTAACAATGTCAATATATAAAAACTACATACATTTTTCTATAAACAAAGAGTCTTTTTAGGGCACATTCCCTTCTTATAAAGCTACATTCAGATACACAGAGCTTGGTAAGATTTTGTACTATACAGGAACTAAAAAATATAAAAAGGAAAAAAATATTAAGAAAATTATTAATGCCAGAAAAACAATGTTGTGAAAGAAACAGTTTATTACAATGGCTCAGTTGTACATAACATTTATAGTTAAAATTATAATACTAAATGCTATTTTAAACCAAAATTACAATATAATTGTGATGAAAAACTGGGGTATAGGAAATGAGAAGGTACATGGAGAGATGGGAAGAATGCTAAATCCTCATCTTTCAATAAACAGAAAGTGGCTAAAATTAAAAGTAAACAAAAAATGAACATATTGGAGATGTGGCAGTGAATAGCTAAAGGAACTAAAAAGTTCCTGTCTCTCTAAGCAGAACATAAAAAAAGAAAGGAGACTCATTTTTCACCTTTTCCCTAAAAATTTCACAGAACTATTTAATTCTTCAAACTATATTCATGCAAAATGAAAAAAAAAACTAAAAATAAAAGTAAGCTATTAATAAATCTTAAAGTTTTCGTTAACAAAATCACATTATATCTTGTGCAGAAGAAAATAAATTATTCTCAGTTTGAAGATTTTCACAGAAATTTGCAGTTTCAATCATAATATGCAACCGCTTTAATTCCAATTTGTGCTATTATGTTTGGTTACTTGCTTGGATAAATCTGAGATGTAGAGAAAACCAAAAATTTTAAAGATCTCATGACATACTTCCAAACTGTTTTCTAGAGAAATTAAGTTTGGTTATACTGCTACCAGCAGTATGATCATAACATTCTCATTAATACACAGTATTAATTTTGAAATAAGTAAAAGAGCTTATTTTTATTTATACTTTTAAAATTATTCCTGGTGTCTCACTATGTTTATCAACATATATGTGCTTTATATAACATGACTTGGTTGTATTTTCTGCAAAAAACATATTCAGTTCTGTCCAGTGCCTTTTACTTTTGATTACAATGTTTTTCCCTTTTATGTATGTTTTAATGTATATGCCCCATAAATTTTAATTACATGCCGTTTTCATAGATATGCTCTATTTTTTAAATTTCTTCTGATTTCTAAATTAAGACGTTTATTCTCCCCATATTTATTTTCTTCTTTTAAAAACTATAATTAAAATTCACATGATCTCTAAAGAACTAGGATCTCTAATAACCATTTTTTGGGGGGGAAATAATATCCATTGAACTAGTCAACAATACTCATTTTCATATCTATCTGTTAACTAAGAAAGTTTATATTTTAGCCTCAATAAAACTTTCAAATACTTGCGTTTAGGCAAAAATCTTCATAGGAAAGCTCTAACACTTTTTTATACATTATAAATCATATTATGTACTATAATATTTACAGTGAACTTAACATTTTCTTACATCTTTTTCAGTGATATTTTAGCTTATCTTTGATTTCCTTGTTTTTTTTTAACTGGTATGATTATTTTCCTGAACATGATCTTTTTATTTATGCTAGTTATATACATCAAATTATTCACTTTATTTGAAACTAAAATACCCTAATTAAAATATTTTTAAAGTATGTTCAAAACATTAAAAAAGTCATGATGTCAGTTGAAATTCTACACTGAAGTATTGATGAAACTAGAAAACAAGGTCTCATTGCTTTATTATATATATATTATATATATATACCTTATATATATTAAATATAATACATAGTATCTAGCTGTTCTCTATTTTGTTCTCTACAAATTTTATTAAGTAATAAGTAAATAAGTTATAATCATGTTTTTCTAATATTACATTGTTTTACTGATTTCATTGTTTTATTACCTTATGTTATTATTATGTTTATCTTGGTAAGTATGTAAATCAATCTTTCCACAGCCTCCTTCATCAAGAGACAATCTTCCTGTATAACAGCATAAAGTATACTTCTTTACATATAAACAGAATAAAGTAATGAATCACCTTCAAAGAGGTGCACTAAGTTATTACACCAAAATATTTGGCCAACAAACATGTGATCATGAATTGCTTTATAAGGAAGGGGAGTGGGGTGGAGAGGAACAAGAAGAGGAAAAGGAAGGAAAAGGGGACAGAGGCAGGAAGAAGGCATAAAAACAAGTATGAAACATTCTCCTCTGAAGGAGGTATATTCCAAATTAGTAAACTGTGAGAGATGCTACAAAAGTAGTAGAGACAGTGTGATAGTGTTACGTGGTAACTTGGAGTCAAAGGCCAACGGCTTCCCAATCCAACTCCAAGCAGAATTAAAGGTGTTATACCTCCTACAGAGAGAAAATGGAAAGGGGGAGATGAAAAGCTTCTACACTATTTAAGGGAAGAACATCCAAGAACCCACATTACTAATAAATTTATATCTGAGTGAACCCTTCTCTACTAAAGTATTTTACTCATATAGGTTTAGTGAAATATAGCTTTTTTAAATAATAGCAGCATGTCAAATAATGACAGAAGAGTAAGAACTGAACCTAGGGATTGGTAGACTTAAAAGAACCAGCTAGTTAATATTTTAGGTTTCGCAGGTAGTATAGTTTTTCTTTATACCAATCACTCAATTCTGCCATTATGGCACAAAGGAAGTCACACACAATATATAAATGTATGAGGAGGCTGTGTTCCAGTATTATTTACAAAAGCAGGCTGATTTGGCCCATGGGACACAGCTAACTGACCTCTGCCTTAATCTACATTTTTAAAAAAATTATCAATTCAGCAGACAACTATTGGGGAAACCACCATCTTAAAACTCAAGAATTCATAGTATAAAGTCAATTGAGAAAAAATTTAGGAGTGTGAGGGCACATCTGAAATGGTCTCTTTGTATTTACAGACATTGAAGTAATAGTGGAATGTATATGTTGTAATCTTGTCACTACAACTGAAAGCAATTTAGATTTTCTTTCTATATGAATGAAAAAAAACTAAAGTGATCACTGATAAATATTAATTACAAGAGGATTAAAAATAACTCATACATAGCCCACAGTAATTCTAATAATATTTCTGGTTCTATGCAAGAACATAATCTTACCATATTAATAGGATAAAAAAACTTCCTACAACATTCTGACTCACTTTTTAATCCCCCAAAAACCTCTTTTCCTGAATGGGATGATGGTCCCGCAAAATAGGGCACATATTAAAGGTAAACATGTGTTAGAAATGTTAATGCAAGGACAAATATAATCTGATACCTCCCTCTCCTTCAGCAGTAAAATATCTTCAATATAATTAGTAATTATAAAATTATGTAATTATAAAATCATCTACCACTTACTGAATATAAACAATGAGTAAGATTTTAGACTTTATCCTTATACTTACCACCTGTGAATACTACCACTACCGCCTCATTCTAACAGCATCTTTTAACATGAGAAATCTAATATTAAAAATTAAAATATCCAATCCTTACATCTGCCAACCAAGAAAAAAGAAACTATGTTCTGATTAGAAAAATATAATGACTCTCTATCTCTATATTTATGTGATATAACAATAAATTGTATCCCTTAAGCAGCTGGAAATAATTTCAATGCTTTTGTTTAAAACTTTACAATTTCAGTTGTAAATTGTCTTCATACTTAAACACACTTTTGAATATTCTGATTGTGATAAATTTTTAGTGAGAATATATTTGCTTATTTTGAAAAAACCTAAGTCATGTGACTCACAGAACTTACAAAAACAATGAAAAAAGTAGTCTAGAATATCGATAACTGGTATAATTTGAAACCTTAATTTACATAAATGACTACAGAAAATCTTGCGGTTATTAAAGGTCCTAGAGGCTATTTGTCAAAGCTCATCCTACTTAAAATAAACTAGTTAAAAATAAACTTGAATTTTTTTAAAAAAGCTCACCATGTGATTTTAGCATTTTCAAAATTTTATTTTCCGTACAGTCAAGGCAATACAAAGTTGTATGGGACTAGACTGAGCCAGAAAGCAAATCTTTATATCACTCCTTGCAAGACAAAACCAAGATCAAATGAACAAGTTTGCTGTTATTTATAAAGAAAGCAAGCTAACTTCAAAGATATGCCTTTAATATATAATTCTCCTCCTGCTTTGAAAAATTCCATATATTTCTGCAAATAAACTAGGCATTGTATTTTTTTATCTCCACCCATTTGGAAAACTGGGAGCTAAAAGCAATCAGCCAATTAAAAATAACTATGGAAGCAATCAAAGTTAACAAATTCAAAATGGCTATGGCCATCTTAAAAGCAATACTAACCAGCTGGAGGAAATCCCAAGGTAGGCTAGATATATAGCACTAAGGAATCTGTTATTTAAATAGATCTTGTTTTAGGAAAAGATGAAGGTAAAAGGGGTGAAGCTAAACTCTAGAAAACTTCAAGGGGAACACTAGGGGGCAGCATCAAGCTATTGGGACAGACTGGGCACTCTTCTAACTTGTAAACTTAAAAAAAGCTAGTATATTTTTGAGAATTTCACTTATAATGAAAGATAATAGTTATAAAACTTGTTACAAAGAAAAAAATCAGCTTTCCATTTTAATTGCCTGCACTTTTCCCCCTTTTTCTGTGTACTTTTGCATCTTTTATCGGTTTAAAATGCACAAATGGTAATGTCCTTTTGATATAAAACAAAGGAAACACATGGCATTTCCATTCATTCTTAAGGTAGGCACTACATACACAAGGGCTGACATTTTTAATCAAATTACTTCTTTGGGTTAATGCTAAATTGAAGTTGTGTTTCACTCAATAAACATTTTAAACTTCATTAAAGAGCCTGACAAAGTTTGCACATTTATTGAATAATGTGTCATGAGTGTCGTGACAAAAAGTTGTGGAGTATGTCCCCCTCAAGAAATTTAGTCTGGAAGGGAAAACAAGATGTATGTATAAAATTATAAGTTAGAAAATTCAAGAAAAGCAGAAAAAATTCTATGTGTTATTACATGAGTAACAATAACAGGATAACTGTGTCCCCAACAAAGGCCCAGTAGAGAACCACTAAAACACATTCTGGGGGAAATCAAGAACTGCGGTAATCAAGAACTGGAGGAAAAGACAAGGCAGAAAGTAGTCCTTCAACTGCTAAATATCTAAAACTTTTATACATTAAAAAAAAGGTAAGTTGAATTAAGTATTTGTAGCCCTTTGGTTCATTATGTCATTTAATGGTCACAGTAAACCACGAGATAGGTTTTAGTACTAAAAGTTCGCAGATAAAAGATTAAAGTAAAACAACTTGCTCAAAAGTAACCAAACTAGTCAATATTGGGTCACGGTTTTGAACTCCAAAGTTCTTGATTCTTATCGATACTAGGGATTGATGGGGGAGGGGTAATAGAATAACAAGATAAATTCTTTAATTAAGAGCAATTGATTATTCCCACTGAATAATTTCCCTAGCTATAATACCTATATCCTATATTCTCCAAAAATCAGCTTAAATAAAAAACTCCCCCTACAGTAGTACTTTGCATATAAACTTGAGGCCTCCTAAAAGTAACTGGAAGAACTGTATCAGCTTTTAAACTGATAGAGGAATATAAATTGTTAAAAGAACAGATTATCCTCATGAATATATTATTGACGTCACCCCAAAAGAGGTCTTCCCTAACCACTTCTTTTAAGGTAGCACCAAGTAATTTTAGAACAGTTCTTAGCCAGGGGCCTGTATATAAAATTCAGGCTTGTGAATTTTGATAGGGAAGGCACATCTTACTTTTAATCTTTGAAATTCAGTTTTTCCTTCAGTTATGAATATAGGCAAAAAAAATCAGTAACATGCATTACCTGAAACTTTATCACTATAAATCAAATTAAATCCTTTAAAGATCACTTACTAGTCATCAGGCCTACCACTACTCTTGATATTTAATTATTTACTAAAACATGGATGACTTCTTCATAAATAATACTGTTATTTATATTTCAAAATTGGTTTGTTGTAATTCGATTGATTTCATACATTGAAAGACATCATTCTGAGGTTCATCACACAAGTTTAAAAATCCCTCCAGCACAACACTATTTTATTTTCTTCATAGCACTATCACTGATACCACGTCTCTCTCCCTCTCTACTGGAATTTAGCCAGGTAGGGATGTGCGTTGTCTGGTATGGACTCTCAAGATCCTGAACAAGTGACAGACTCATAAGATATTTGAAATTTGTAGAATAGGAAGTCTCAATAATATAAAACAGTACACGAATCTTAAGGCTTTCAATTGCATCATAAAAACTAACTACATTCAAAATTCTCCACTTTTTCCAATACCTTGCCTTGTTCTTAACTGTATAGAATTTAGATAACCATACAGACAAATGAAATGTAAACCTGTCACAAGTTTTGCTCCATCAAGAATGACTCAGTTAAGGTGAAACTGTAGTATTTAATGGCGTAAAAGACATTAAATGAAAGTTTTAAAAAGAAAGACAGTAAAACCTACAATCTTTTTTTAAAATTACGTGCTTTAATGTCACTCTTTATTACTTAAAACAGAGACTTGAGTGAAAGACCCTTCCAACTGAAGGCTTAGGATTCTGCTGCCATTTCTTCCTCGTGCCCAGCTCATAAGGACAGGCCATGTGGACAGGCTCCCCACGTGAACATATCTTTACAGAAGCCACAGGAAGACCTTCAACGTCACTTGTTCCCCGCGCCCTCCAAAGGCCCCCTTCTTAGCTGGGGCACTCAGGGGTCCCAAGGGGGAAGCATAAGGAGTTGAGCAGATCCCTCTACCCGGTAAGGGGAGCCGCAAAAGCTCCCCAACATACTCTCCCATCCAGGCCCCACACCGCTCTCCGCCCAAGGGCCTTCAGGAACAAAGCCCGGGCTGCGGCGCCACCTCCCTGCCCACCCGGCCTCTAACACCCACCCAGCCCCACGGAGCCCTCAGCCCCAGGTACCCCAGCAGACTTCCATGTGAACTCCCCTGCGCCCCACCTCGGCTTTTCGGTTGGTCAGAAGAAAACCCCCCACGAGGCCTCCCGCGCGGTCCCAGCACGGGAACCACCATCCGTTAGCCTCCCGGTGCCGGAACTGCGGTGCCCAGGCTCCATCCCTGGGTCCCCTCGCCCAACCCCATAACAAACCGAAGAGAAGGGCCTGAGAACAACCCGGGGCGTTCGACCCCACCCCACCCCGACCCCTCCAAGACCAGGCTGCACATCCTCCTGCCCTCAGCCCCCATGGCCGCCCGCGCGCAGCCCCCTAACCGCCGCCGCCCGCCCGTCGGTCACTCTCTCCACGCGCGGCTCCCCAGACTGCACAAGAGACTTAATCGGGAGCCCGGTGCTGCACGCGGGGCGGAGGCTGCCCGGCCGCCAAACCCGCGGCAGCCGGGAGCGCACACGAGGAGCCGCCACGCCCCACGCGCAGCTCCACGCGCTTTGCTCTGGCTTCGCCGCTGCCACGGACTGCAGCAGCAGCGGGAGCCCCAGCGCCAGGATCCCCGAGGGACGCAGCCACGACTCCCAGGTTCCAGTCTCCCTTTCTAATCGCACCCCCCACCCCCCGCCGCCGCCGTCCCGGGACTCGCAGTATCCGCAGCGCTTGGGGCCGGTTCTGGGGGAGGGAATGTAAACAAATCGGGGTTTTATAGTTACCTCACACTCGAGTGCCGTGTGCATCTCCTCTCCGCTCGGTACCAAACCCCGGCTGCACCAAATCGTGTATTCACCAAAGCTGGCTGCGCTAAGTGCGTCGCGGAAGCTCGCACGTCAGACACCTCACTACGCTAGCGGCGTACAAGGCCCACTCAGGTCCCTGCGCAGCCGCACCCGGTCCGCCTAATGGGTGCTGCGCTCTAGGCGTACACGCACCACCCAGCCATTCACTAGGGTAACTCAACTTGCGTAGGGGAACCGCACCACTCGCGGATTCCACGCGGACAGTCGGAGCAAGAGTTAATTCGAGTGTACGCAAATTGCGGAGCCCCGTGGCTCCGCGCTAGTTTTGTTCCAAGAAAGAACGCCGTGGGGGAGTTAGGGCGGCTTCTAACGCATGCGTGGAGCGCTCTTTACCACTCCTTTTCTCCCGGCTTTGGTCGTAGGTTGCTGCGGCCTGGGGAGACAGATGAGTAATGAGAGCTCTAAGCACAACTCTTTAGCAAGAAGGTTTCAGATTAATAAATTAGGATGTTTATCAGTACAGGAGTTAAACATCTACGTTAATTTAACTCCTTTGTTAAAGTAAGCTTTCAGCTTTAGGGCAAAAAGAAACATTTATTTAGTGCTAAGTGCGAGGTCTCTTGCATAGTTCTCTCCCACTCCCGCCACCCCCACAATTTATTCTAACGCGCACTTCCTGCGGGCCTTTCAAACGTAAAAGAAAAAGTCGGGTCCATTGAGCATGGCACGTCCTTGGATAATTCTTGAGGCTTTCGCTAACTTTCCAAGGCTTTCCATCACCTTCTGTTGTTTAACTCGTTATTTCTTAACACCCGACAAACGGCAAAAACTCCGGATCCAGCCAAGAAATTCCATGGACTCATGCCTACGTCGTGCTCATTCTTGCTCCCATTCCTTTGCTCACACCATACCTGAAACCTGAATTGCCTCCAACCCTCTTCTTAAGCAATTCACAACCTATACTTTCTTAAAAGATGGCTCTGGACACCTTCCCTTTGCTCATTACTCTGCTTCCTGTCACTTATTTCAATCTCCATGGTGAGGTGTATCCATATTCTGTCTGGTGTGCCTGTTCCTGTAGTCAGCCAGAATCTCTATTAGAGTTCTGGGGGTGCCTTGCAGAGTGCATAAAATCATGATCCATAGTAATAGCAAGATTTATTATGTGTCAGGTACTTATTAAGTGCTTTATGTATATTTCCTTTCATCCTCATAACACAGTAAGGTAGGTATTATCCTATCAGGAAACTGAGGCGCAAGAAGTTAAGTAACTTGCCTAAGATCACAGAACAGATAGGGAGGAGACTTGAGATCAAACCCAGTTAGTATAGCTACATATTCTTGCTATTCTGCATATTTACCAAAGGTTGTGTTGCTTGTTTCCGTTTTGTATCTCTACAGAGAACATATTTTAGGTGTTTATAAAAGCCTACTACTGACTGCAATACTAAAAAAGCTTCTCATTTGTATGGAAAAGCCTCATTCCTCGTGGTTTCCACAGTTGCTATTAGGCAAAAGATGGCCAGAGGTGTAGAGGAATGAGATCAAGTCTTAATTCTAGTTTCAAGTCTAACCATTGTCACTAACTGGAAGACAATGAGCTCTGTCTTAAGATTCACAGATAAATTAAGGGAACTTTATTCACAGATAAATTAAGGAAACACTCACATTTCAGGAACTAAAAGGTTAATGCCTGACTAAGAAGGTTAATGCCTGACTAATGGATCCTTGCAGGATCCATTTCTTATCAAAAACCTCCATTCTAATTGTTTGGTGCCTACGCTTTACTAATTGTTACATATTTTTTAATATTATCCCTGCATAAAACTATAGGGTAAGCTACTTGAAGATAGACCATGTCTCCTACCATTTCTTTTATATACTGACCCAAACATTCATATATGATCAAGTATATTCACACTGTTAAGGCAGGGCTTAAAAGAAAATTACCATGTAAGGAAAATGAGCTGCAAACGAGTATACAAATTTTCCTATTGGGAAAAAGACATCTCAGAAAATGACTTTCAGCCTTACTCAACATCACCTGCTGAGTTAAACAATGGAGAGTACAGCAAAAATAGCACTATAATGTATTTTATATTTTTACTAGTTTTATATACAAGGAATGTGTCTGAGTAAGGAATTTCTAACATGTTAGAATCATAGAACTTTCTGAAAGGGTCGGACATTTTTTTCTAGCCATCTCATTTGATTTATAAAGAAGCTCATCTGAACTATAAAAACAATGTATGTGATTTGCAATTCCTAGGGGGAAGAGAGAATATTGAATTATGTGTAAATGGTTTACCTTTTATTCGTTTTGCTTATTCACACTGCTTCAGTCACAATTTTATTTTACGGATCTAAAATTTTAAGCATGACCAATCTACCTTTTTGAGGCATGATATAATAAGTCTAATGGCCTTTGTTTTGCCCCTCAGAATTAGAAAAAAACCTACTAAAATAAAGAAAAGGAAATAAGAACCACACTTCATACCTCAATCTTTAGTTGTCACTGAAGTCCAGGTTGTAACTTTTTCCTCTAGTAGAGGAGAAAATTGTCATTCACAACAAATTTAAGAACCTTTCATTAAATTTATAAAGAACATGACTGATTCTAAGAAATCAGATCTTTCAAAGTCAATTGTTCTTTTCATGAATCAAGATTAGTAATAACCAAAAATAAAGAAACCTTCTTAAATTCATGTTCATTTTAAACTGATTTTTACATGGCCAAAATAGTTTGGTTCAGAGAAGGTTATGCTTAGAGGCAATAGTACAAAACAAGGAAGACTAAATTATATCGATATATAGCCCTAAGGTGGAGGCACTAATTACCAGAAACAGCTGTTAAAGAATTGGGAAAAGAAGACCTCAAAAATACATTATAAACATAGGCCTCAAAATTAACAACTGATTATTCACTTTTAGAGACTATGTACTTCAGCCTGGATATTAAGGCCCCAGATCCAGATCTGAAGCCAGAGAAGTGCAAAAAGTTCCTTGAAGGCCTGTGGTACTGTGTGATAGGTAACATGTCAAGCCCATGGTCAGGATGGGAAGTGGGGCAGTCTTTTTCTGATCCCTTAAGAAATTATGGCTCCACCATAATTTTATGGATCCACTCATTTAAAGACTTGCCATTCTCAAAATTAAGATAAATAGCCCCGAGAGCTTGTATGGACGTTCACATTAGGGGAGTCCTTTCCAAAGAGTAGGACTTGTGTAATTGACAAGTCCATTCTCCTGCACAAAGCCCACCACTTTGAAGAGGGTACACAATGGCAGGTAGAGATGAACCAATCCCACCCTGGTGAGAGACAAATTTGACTGATATGCCTGCCTGTCAAGTGAGACCATTCGGAGTTGGTTGGCTTATGCAACAAAATGAGTTTCACGCAATCTGCAGAAACAAAAATAGATTGGAGAAATGAAACAAAACAATTCAAGCAACTCTCGATTTACGATAGAAAAATTAATTTCCAAATGATTTGCCTAGATGATGCTAATATTAGACTACCCAGATTCCTTGGTTTAATTCCTTGCACAACAAACAAAAGGCCTTTAGCATTAGACATTCCTACTGGAAGACACAATAATGGAGAGGCTTAAAGACTCTGATTCACATGGTAAGTCCTGTCAAAAATAGAAATGAGAACTAGACTAGGAAAAAAAGGAAGACCCACTCAGAAGAATGAAAAAAAGCAAGAAGCTCCGAGCTAGAGCTAGGATAACTAGCAGACCACACATTTGCCTATACGTTGGTGTCAAGAACGCTTCTTGCCCCAAACCTACTATATTGTGCTTCTCAATCCCTGGGATTCCACATTTAGAACTTCAATCCTGGGCCTTGAAATCAAAGAGATTTTGACCCTGAGGGAAGTCACTATCATTTTATTATGTATTTATACTTCTATGAGAGTATATTTTTCAGGCTTTTGTGATGAAGTTTTAAGAAGGGAGAAAACATGATTATCTAGATTCCTAACAGTAGTGTGGTACAAAGGGACTGAAGGAAAACAAGACAAATAAGTAACTTTTCGATCTGGCTTTTAACCAGCCTTGTTCACTTATAGAATACTAAAATGAAAAACAAAACAAAACAAACAAACAAACAAAACAATAGGCTTGGTAAACAGCCATTTGAACAAGTCGTGGGGCCTAGATACCAACAGGTAGCCATTTGGGATCTTCTGGAACTCTGGAGACACAGCAAAAATAAACTTTCCGAAACAAAACCTAGCTTCTAGTTTAAAGGAATAAAAAAGAAAGGAACATAAATATCCACATGAATATTGGAAATTTGAAGAGTATTTGCGGATGGTAACACTTTAAAGAAAATTATCAACATGGAAACGAATTAGCAATAAGTTATGTAAATATTTTTTAAAACAGGTTCATTTGCTTAACTGGTTAAAATTAACTCATTTTTTAAATTCATTTTAAAATGTCATCACATGAGAGCAAATTTCAAATCTTGCCTAGGGCTTCCAAGATAATAATGAGACCCACTTCACAACTGACATTTATGAAAACATTCAAGTACGTGTTTTAAAGTCAAGACACACTTGGTTTATCTTAACAAATATTGCTTACCTTTATTTATTAAAAATTTGACAGCAATGATGCAGCAAAATTCTAAATATTAAGGAAGGCAATAAATAAACTGTCGAAACAAAAAGTAGTTTGTAGGGATTTCCGAATTTTTCTCTCACTGTTTCTAAGCTCAAATAATATTTTATTTTCACTAAAATAAATCACTTTTACTTTCTTAGAATCCCATATACCACCTCTTTTGACCAGCACACATCTTTAGAGAAGTTTTAGAAACTTTCTAATATTTTTTTGAAGAATGATTCTGGCAGCTTCCAATAGTTAGCAACTACTATGCTTGTTCTTTTTTTCTTGTAGATGATCTCATCTGCAGGCTCCGATGATTTCATTACCCTCAAGTTTCATTCCAATTACAATGACAGTTGCTTTCTCTAAGCAGTTATGTTTCACAGTCTTTTTTCCCACCCTGAACAAAAAAAAGGTATATGGTTTAAAATGTGCCAGGCATCATTTAAAATGCTTTAAATATGGTAGCTCATTTTATTTCTATGACAGCCCTGCAAGGTAGATATTATTATGCCCATTTCATAGATGAAGAAACCTGAAATGGTTACATAGAATGTGGCAGAGCCAGGACCCCAGTCCAGACAGTCTGGCTCTAATTCTTACAGTACCTTACCTCTTAAACAAGATCTCCATTTATGCGAGAATAGCTACATTATTTTCTGCAAAAGTTGGTAATTAAAAACAAAAATCTACAGAACCATAAACTTCTCAGTCCATAAATGTTGCAGTTCATTGGACATATTAAATGTAATAACGAATGGAATTAAAATATTTCAAGATACTTATAATGTGAACATTTTTTTTTTTTTTGGTTTATCTTTAGCTTGACTAGCTTTGAATCAATTCCAAGGGAGATGTTTACTCCACAGTCTCTTAAATCGAAAGCCTGCCCCTCTTTATGGTGATTTAATGTAGTTGTTCAAATATTTATTTATACCAGTAAGGTTGCATGAAAAATTAGGCAGAATAAAGTGTGTGTTAATGACTTTGATCACAGTCATATAAATATGAGCTACTAATGTGCTAATCAATGAAGAATTGGTCAGGTGCAGGCAAATATATACCAGCATATCAAAAGTACAATTCATTTAGGAGATTAAAGATTCATCTCAGTGCTTAGATTTATATGAATCTACACCCTCTACAAGTTCATGTTTGACGTGACAGTGGTTAGACAGAAATTGTTGGGCTTGATAAGTGTCAGGAAGGCAATCAAACTAGAACCTCAACTGTATTAACTTACTAGCTGTGGACTTGAAAGACCCTTCTTAACCTGATCATTCAGCTTTGTTTTAAATACCTATAAAATGAGCAATACTTTGCAGGATTTTGTTTGATTTCTATTTTTTCCATGGCACAACTTAAATTAATCTTGAAAACATTATGCTAAGTGAAATAAGTTAGACACAAAAACACAAATATTTTATGATTCTATTGATATAGATACCTAGAATAGGTAAACTTATAAAGACAGAGAGTACTAAAACAGAGGTTACCAGGGACTGGGGGGTGTGAGGTGTGAGGAAAGAGTTAAGAAATAGAGAGAATGGAGAGTTAATGTTTAATGGCTATAGAGTATTTGGGTTAATGAAAAAATTGGAAATGGGAAGTTATGATGGCTACACAACATTGTGAATGTACTTAATGCCAATGAATTGTATAATTAAAATTAGTTAAAATGGTAAGTTTTATGTATATTTTACTGCAACAAAAATATAATGATTAAATCCATTCAATTCTGTTGTATCTTAGATACAAGAAGAAAAAAAGTAAAAATTGTAAATGAATTCATCTTCATCTACTGTTAAATACAAGTAATAAAACCTTTTTGCTTGAGTATTATACATTTAAAAATGACTGAAATAGTACATTTAGTTTGGATATTTAACCACAATTTTAAAAATCAAATAGAATAGAAACAGCAGTCTAACACCAATTCCAAGATCTACCTCCTCAGAACAAAACCTTCAGTTATTTTAGTTTCTATTCCAGGGATTTATCCCTATATTTTATTTTATTATATTTATTGTTTTAACATCTACAGCACCTGGTATTCCTAGGTAGTCTCCCATCCAAGTACTAACCAGGCCTGACTCTGCTTAGCTTCAGAGATCAGACAAGATCGGAAACATTCACAGTGACATGGCCATAGACTATCTCCATTTTTTAAAGTGATATGCTTATCCAGCTATTTAATCAATTTTAGGTATCTGCTATTGACTCTCAATAAGAAAGATTAGGATTTAACTCAAAAATATACACTTATAATATGGAAGACTGGGGAATCTGCTTCAAACATAGATTTTCTAATATCCTCATTTCCAGGCCTATCTTTCACCTCCTTTCATAAAGCCACCATGCTTTCAATTCTCAAGTGTTTCTGGGATGCTAGAGCACCAGTGGGCTTCCTTCTCCCTGCCATTCTCATTCCAGGGACTAAGTTTCTTGAGGGATTATTCACCATCACTTTCTATCTTCCAGAAGTGTTTATTACTCTTGCCCACTACATTCTCTGTCTTTATAGCTCTATCTTTGTTATATCTTTACTACTATGTTTGTAAGTTTTAATGAAGGGAGAAGAAGAGGGAGAAAGGAAATATACTTGCTAAATTCTCCAATCTCTTTTAATAAACTAAGGACTAAATTGTTTTTGCCAACAAAAATGTTCTGATTGAAGTTTCAGCTATGTTTAGAAATGAAGCTCTAACACTCCTATTTGTATTTCATTTTATTTGAATTTTTATATTATGTAGCACTCCATATTCATAGTGGAAGTAAAGCACATCTTTTAAATATTTACTGCATTTGTGCAATATCTAAACTGATACTTCGCATTATGAAATAATAGATTTGGTGACTGGTAGTCAGTTCTAGATTAACCTGGTAATGGGAGTGGTGTTGAGAAATAAAAAGGAGGTAACAGCTAATACAAAATTACTGTAACAATGAAGTTCTGATAAGCTCTTCTTTATCAGAGCTAGATGAATTGACTTTTGGACTAACCATGGTCAAGTGATGGTAGAATCTTACTAGTTTGGGGCTGGGAAAGCAAGCTCTGCCAATTATGCATGATGGCCAATAGAGGACAGGTAAGAAGACGACTAAGAAATTCAGATTCAAGGTCCCAGTTTCTTTTCCTTTCTTGTTTCCCCTCATCCAACCACAACCTATGACAGGTTGGCACTTTTTTCAAACCATTAGTAATTAACTATAATTTTTCTGCAAAATGGTTTATCCATTATCATAGTTAGTTGAAAAGATGATAGTATGACTGAATATCATTTGACTAATTTGAATATATAAGCACAATATTGTTTAATAACTATATTCTATGAAGCATGTACAGAGATCCTGTGGTTTTATATTATTGAGTCAACCCACATAATAGAAATGAAATAAAGATGAACAGACTCAGAAGACTGGCATGCATCTCTTAGTATTTCCTAAGTGAACATCCATTTATGCACTCTGCTTTCTCTTTCCTCACTTTTATAGCCAAAATTTTTTTTAAAAAATAAAAACTGTTTTACACACTTACTCAACCCACTTTTACAACTCACTTATTGAAACTGGGCTTCCATCCCCACCAGGTCATACAAATTGCCGTCAATGGCCCAAGTTACTAAATCAATGGTCATTTTCAAGTAGAATTTTTATTTGATTTCTCTGCTCCTTTTAAGGCAGTAAACCAGTTCCTCCTTCAAATACTCTAGAATTTAATGAGTTTATTGGTAGCTTTAAGAAGACACATTTAGGACACACAGCTTGAGAAGTAGCCAAAGGGTGGCGCCTTTTTCCCATGCTGACTGCCCCATCGAGTAAGATACTTGCCTAGCTATCCCACCTCCAGACTTGTTCCCCTTTGAGGTAAGAATCCAGCTCCTCCTCCTATTTCATAACACTCTGCTGATTTTTCATTAACTTCTCTAGTGGCTTTTTTCCTTTCTTCTTCAAGGGCTTTTGTTATCTACACTTCCATATGTGTAGGCAGTTTTTCCTGTGTCTTCTTATCTATCATTCTACACCAATGTTTGTAAAGGAGTGCTTTAAAGGAACCACTTGGATCAGCAGCATCAGAGTTTCTAGGGGTTCTTAGTAAAAGTGCAATTTTCAGCCCTCACCTGAATAAACAGGCAACTTGGGGATAAAGACCAAAACTCTGCATTTTAAACCACCTTCTACGTAATTCTTATAAAAAACTCAGGATTGAGAATTACTGTTCAACACACTCATCCTAGGTAATTTTATCCAACTGCATGGTATGGTGTCAGTTACTATTTATATGTTGATGACATCTCTCTGTTTTTAGATACCACTTGATGTCTCACAGGCAACTCTTATAATTTTGGATGTCCCAAACTAAATACATCACCTCTCAATCCTGTCATTCTTCCTCTTGTTTCTCTCAGTTCTCAAAATGGTTCTACTGTACTCCCAGGAAAAGGGAACCAACAGAATGAGGTAGTCATTCTAGTCTCTTCTCTCAGTTCACTCTCTCCTTCTAACTCTTAACTCCTACTTTTCACCACACCCAAGTCCTTAAAAGTATTATCATATATTGCCTAGAACTAGTTGGCTTCTGGTCAAGCCCACTGCCAATCTATTTTCCACAGTGAAAGCTGAAGTATAGGTTATTCCCATGCATAAGCTTGTCAAAACCTCCCATTGCCCTTGGGTTAAATAACTTCACCAGCAAACAATACCTACCTAATCTGCTCCCATATTATCTTTAGATTTATTTCATTACTTTACTCTGCAACCATACTGTCCAATATACTGAGCACTTGAAATGTGGTTAATCCAAATTGAGACATGCTGTAAGTGTAATTCACACATTGGATTTCTTAAATATGGTGCAAAAAATGTAAAAATATCTAATAACTTTTCATATTGATTGCATGCTGAGGTGAAATGACTTTAAATATTGGGCTAAATAAAAATATTATTAAAATTAATTTTACTTGACTTTTTACTTTCATAATGTGACCACTAAAATTTTTTAATTACATGAGCAGTTCGCATTATATTTCTACTGGGCGATGCAGATCTAGAACTCTATGGTCTAGCCATACTGAAAAACTTGTTACTCCTCACTGTTATACTTTTTCCTGCTTAAAGTACCTCCTCTCCTCTGCACCCCTTTCTTCATCTGATTACCTCCAACTTGTCCTTCAGGATTTAGTTTGGTTTCATTCTGAGGAGCTTCCCTGACTCTTTACCAGACCAATTCTGGGTTAGCTGTATCTCCCATGTGCTCGCACATACAGCACAAAGCTTGTAGTGTGCTACACTTGTAGTTTACTTGTCTGCCCCCAATTACGTCACCTGTACTCACTAACTGCTTGTTAGCAAGACTATGACTTATTCGTTGTAGTATCCTCAGCATCTATCACATTATTTGGTGCAAAGTAGATATGGAGTAAATATTAGTAGAATGGATGCTGGAAATGACTTCCTGGACCCAAACCATAAACATGGCTACTGATAGTATGTGTGGGGGAGTTATGAATCAATATTGCTTCTTCATCCTTACTCTATCAAACAACACCCTGAACCCTCTCTTGCTTCTTTTGCCCTGTAAAAATGTAAAACTTCATCAGTTAATTCAAATGAAGAAATGATCAGAGAACAAAATGAAAACAATTTTTGTTTTCTAAGTATTTTTAATTGCTTTACTGCTAGAAGATAGTCACTGTGAGAAAAATTACCTATTCACTGGAAAACATTTTTATAGCATTTCTAAAGATCAAGTCTTTGCAGGAATTTAAATGAGACTAAAATCAAGTCATTTTCTCTATAATCCTACACTGCTGGCATTCACAGAGAAGTTTTAAGAACATCAAAAATTCTGGCATACTCACTTTATAATTAACATTTATCACATTACTCTGTTAAAAGAAAAATATAGTGTATGAGAAATATGAAAGCAATAAGAACAGACAGTAACTATTTTCTCAGTCTCATCAGGTATAAATTTTAAGTGGCGTCCTCAGTGTTGACCCAAAGATCACTCTGGGTTTTATGGTTTTATATTTTTAATGCTTTGAGGCTTTTTATGACAGAGCCAAAACTTTTATCTATTGTGTTTTTATGAGATTAAAATGTCTAGAGGACTTATAAAGACAAATAATAAGCCTTGCCTTGATCTGAGGCACTACTTAACTGTTTTTCTGCTTCCATTGCTTCACCGCTTACTTCTCAATACACTGTTATGCCTGTGCTCTGCACTCTGGTACAATGGATCATCCAAAAGTCATCACTGAATGAGGGTATGTAAAAGAGACACAGAAGCTACTGAAAGAACCCCCAGTGGCTGAAACAATTTGAGCAACAAAATTAATATAGTTTTGTATTACAATTCAAATTGGGAAAACAGGCAAATATCCCATGCAGAAGAATTCCAAATAATTTATGTAGGTACTCCATCCTTGAGGAGGAGTATAAGTCCCCATTTTACATATAGGCTATATATATTGACTTCTTTTCAATGAGCACAATATGGAAAGAGGGGGAAAAGAAGTAATTTACAGTGGGGAAACCTGACACTCATTTAGCCAGGTGATCAAGGTCAACATCAACAGTGAGAGTATGTGCCTTCGATATAGTATGATTAAAATGGCACTCTGCCTCTATGGTCTTCCTCCCTAAAATCCACAACCCCAGTAGAATCCTGAGAAAAACATAAGGATTATTCTACAAAATACCTGACCATTACTCCTCAAACTGTCATGGTTATCAAAACAAGGAAAACTTGAGAAACTGTCACAACCAAGAGGATCCTGAGAAGATACGACATCTAAATGTAATGTGATAACCTGGATGGGATTGGGAACAGAAAAGACAGAGGTAAAACTAAGGAAATTTGAAAAAACTATAGACTTAAGTTAATAATAGTGAATCAATGTTGGTTCATTAATCTTAACAAATATAGCATGCCAACGTAAGATATTTAATAGGAGAAACAGGATGTTGGGTATGTAAGAACTCTGTACTATCTGTTATAAAAATAGTTTATTTTTTAAAGTCATCATTAATTTCTTATTTATCAAATCTTACTGCTTTTTCACAGTTTTCATCTTGCATGGTAAAATTGTGAAAAACTTTCTTCCTTTAGCATCTTCAGTAATACCTTCTTTGTTTTCTTCCTGCCTAATATTCTTTTCCAGCCTCCAGTACCGGATTCCTCTTCTTATCATTCTTTAGGTGACACTTCCTAAGTTTCTATCTTTGACTGCCTTGTCTTATCACTTTATCTCTCAGGGGAGAAAAAAATCTTACCAATTCCCACAACTTCAACTATGACCTTATTTTAAATACTCCAAGATCTGTATTCTAACCCAACTTTTTTTTTAAAGGTTAGATCATATTACAACTGACTAGGGACATGTTTCCCTACAGACTTCCAAGGATATTAAACTCGTTATGTCCAAACGAGAAACCCTCATTGTAAATCCTAATCTTGTGACTCCTATTGTGTCCTTAACCATGGTTACAAGCATTATGATTTCCCCAGTCACCTAACAGATTCCTTGCATATACCCATGACTATTTTCTTTATCACCATTATCCTCTCTTATTTCATACTAACATTGTTTGGTTTTATTTCTACCTGCTCCCTTTACCATCACACATTAATTTTCCTGAATAATCACCAATCCATCAATCAAAATAGCTTTGGTTGATTTGTGGAGACTGGGGGTGATAGCTAAGACCTCCAGTTCTGGTATGAGGCAGTGGTACACAATGTCAATATTTTGTGTTCTCTGGAAAAGTAACATTAAAGAACACCACCCCCAGCAAAGAACACCATTGCTTTTGGGACCAGACCAGAGGCTCAGGTTGATCCTCAATGGGCATGAAGGCAACTAACTTCTTCTGTCCATTTTCTTTGTGCAGCTTTTGAAGAAAACTTTCCCCTGGAATCTGGCAGCTCAGGAGTATTGCAGTATGAGGTCCCTGTCCCTGAGATCTACGATCTGAGAACCCCTTGCCAATGTTCCCCAAGACAGGTCGCAGTTTGCTGATTGCTCCATGCCCCTGGAAAAATTCTCCTTCAGCTTAACTGGCAGATCGTTGCTGTCTAATCAAGCAATTAACCACTCTGTTAAGAGAATTCGGATTTTATTGAGACAACATAAAATCATGTACACAGAAGTGGTGAAAGCTAAGCCCCAAATGACAAATCTTAGATTGGTCTAAATCAGGTGGTCCTCAAACTTTTTGATTTCGGGACCCTTTTACAATCAAACTATTGAGGACTGAAAAGGACATTTGTTTATGCGAGTCATATCTCTCAATATTTACCATCTCAGTAACTAAACTTTTTAAAAAATTAAAAAACTATTTAAAATAGAAACAACAAAGTTATTACATGTTAATATAAATAACTACATTTTCAAAATAAGAAAAAAATTTTTGAGAAGTCTGGCTTAATAGAAAATGATAGATTCCCAGATCTGCTTCTGCATTCAATCTGTTGTTTTGGAGTACATTAAGAAAATTCTGCCTCATATAAATAAGTAGTTGAAAAATAAGTATTTTAATAGACTTCAGATAATTTTGGATATTCTTTTTTAATATTACACTAAAACTAAAAAATTGGTAGTTACTTTTAGGAAAGGTTAATTACAATGTGGACTCTGAAAAAAGATCAGTGAAACTTTGTAGTCAGTTACTTTAAATCTTTTAGTCCGTTTTGGTCTTTGAATGGATCTATTACCCATGAGTGATTTTGTAACATGCATATGTCATTGGGAAAATATTGGTTCACTGAGTTACATAGATCTTTGAAATCCTGACTTCACCACACCATATCAAAAAATTATATTTGTTAATATTACCACCATCTTCAGAAAAATATTTAACTACTGGGAAGCTGTCAAGCTCACAGTGGTGGATACAAGTTATCTAACATTCTAATTTTCACCTGAAAGCTTGAATTTTATCATTTGCAATAAATATTATCAGTGTTTTCCTTGAAGTGAGAGTCACTTTGTTTATTTTAAAAAAATATCTGCAAAATATCCGAGTCTGAATTATCATACTTTGTCAGTCTTTCAGGTTAAAAAAAAAAAAGTGTTCCATGAAAAAAGTGACCATTTGAGCTCATAATTCAATCAGACAATGCAAGACAGAAATAACAAAAGCATTTCAGTATGGACCAGAAAACAGCAATAATAATAACAACAAACCTTACATGAGTGCATGGCAAGTAAGAATAAAACGACTACTATATTTTGATGCCACAGCTTTTATTTGTGATAAACAACAGGGAGCATTATTACCTCACCATTCCTGCTTTTACACTATCAAAGGAGTGAAAAAGGCCAAATAACATCTTAGCATTATTAAGGAAAACAGTTTCAACCTTGTGAACTCCCTTAAAGAATGTCAAGGTCCCCAGATCCATAAACCATTGCTGAATTAAGCCAGTGTGATATTCCATTTCATTTACCAATTAATTCTTGATAATAATCCTGACTAATAAGCCAAAGGGGCCTCTGGGAAAAGTTTCTTCCTTATAAGAAGATATACGGAAGCAGAAATTTCATTTTTCTGCCTCTGAACCTATCATCTACCTGGGAAACCTAGAAGTAACCCTGCCCAAAATGACAAACAACACACTGAATTTGGAAAAGCGGAAAATATCTGAGAAAAGTGTTTAATCACTGAATTACTCAACTTCTAAACTGCCCTATCTCTAGAATTTTTGTTATGTGAGATAATAATTTTACTTATTAAATTACTTTTAGACAGATTTTCCCCCTTAAAGTCAAAATCATCTTAACTCATACACAAATCTTAGACTTCCTGTCAATTCATCATTGATCACCATTCCCAACTCCCTGAAATGAGGAAGCAAAAGAAAATTACAAGCCATTTAACAGTAGCTGGAAAGAGGCATATCAAACTGAACAACTAGAACAGGTGGCTTATATGGAGGCAGTAAAGAGTTCTTTTCAAAATAAAATATAGCAGGTTTCGAATAATATCATTTTTCTTAACATCCTTTCATTATAATGTATATGAGATGCCTTAGAAACTTAACTCTTGTTTATACCAATCAGCCTATGGTTTTGCTTAGTCACAGAACATATCGTTGATATTACATGAGGACTTCCCGTAGGCCTGTCCTTTGATACCTGCACTTGTAAGTTTGAAGATTTCTAATCATTTTTTTTTTAAACTTTCACACTGTGTGTTTGAGAAGGGAAAATACTTAAATCAAAGGAATAAAGAAAAACAAACTGGTTTTGTAGAAAAAAAGTATTTTTTTTTTATTTTGCCTATCTGCTTCCCCGCTGTGTGGAAAAGCAGAAACACAGTTCACAGCTATTTGTGCTTTGCAAGATCAGATTTCCTGCCTCTACAAGGAAGATCTACTCCACTGTGTAAAGAATGACTTTAGTAAAACAACAATCTCATTTTGTAAAAGTCAACATTTGACTCCTCTAATGTACAATAATTCTATAACTAAATGACAAAGATATGTCTTGAGCTCAAACATTAAATGCAATTAAAAATTGCATTAAAATTACTTACATATTTTAATTTAGACTAGTTATGGAATGTGTAGATGTTAGCACATCAAGATCTGTTATTTTAGAGGTTTCAAAATAGAGAGGTGCTATTTTTTTATCACCAGATGAAGAGTAGAAATGAGTCTAGATTCCTAAAAGAAATGGATGAAACCATGAATCTTAATTCACAACAGCAAATCAGGTACTACAATTGTTTAAAAGGAAGTAGAATGAGCGCTGAGGACTTTTCTTTGTACTTGACAACTACTACTAAAATTCAACTTCACTGAAAATATGTTGATAAGAACAACAAACCATTGAGCTACTTTGGGCATAGCTTATCTCAAATCAAAAGCATGATAAAATTCCTCTCGTCTAATATCAAAGCAAATATATAGAATGCAGATCTCTAAAATTCTTGAGCAGAGAGCCTAAACAATTAAGATTTATGGTACCCCAATTAAGAATCATAGCCATTGTACGATGGAGCAGCTTCAGTATATTCAGTAGTAATTGTGCAATTTTCCATCCCATATCATAAATATAATCTAGTTGTTTTGTTCTTTATAGTTTATAAACATTGATCAGTATACTCGTAAAATTTTACATCATTTCTACCTTAGAATGTAGTAAAAATCATCTTGTGGAGATATCAATACTTGTTGCAAATGGACATAGATGTTAAATACTGGTAAAACTCACAAATTTACATTGCTCTCAGACACTATTTTTCAGAAATATTTCCAAATCAAAGACCCAGCAAAGATTAACCTATTTTCATTTAATAACATGTTTGTTTTTTTAACCATCCTGTAGCACTAACAAAAACAAGGTATCAGCGACTTTTGAGTAAATTATGGTTAAATGAATTAAACTACAATTTCATCTAACAATTTGGTCTCATTTTTTAAAGAAGAAAAATAATTTTATTTAAACTTTGAAGTAATATTGTTTTGAGGATACTGTTAAATATATATATATTTTTTCTAAGCAGCTGTACAGCTTGGGGCTAAGATATGTTTGGTGTTTTAATTAGAGATTGAATTTTTTAAATTAGAGACTCTATTTGACATTTTAAATATAGATAGCAAGTGAAATAACTAGTTCAATTCTTCCAGCAATAGCGTGAAACTATTTTTTTTCCAAATTGTCCCTTTTAGTCAGGTACCACAGATGAAAATTAATTTCACATTACCGGTAGCCTTGTTAGCCAGTCTTCAGAAAAGGAGTTTTGCCAAGCCATTTGCAAAATATAAGTGCAAAGCACTTACCATGACATACTCTGGAATATATTAGGTGCAAGTGTTTCTACCAATCTGAGACTGACATTCTCAATCTGTGGCTCCATAGCTGTGGTTGTATTCAGACACAGATGCTGATTTTGAATTCACTGGTGCTATTGCAGTAATCCAGGCCAAAGATGCTTGTGTAGAAAAATGTTAAGAGTAGTAACAAATTTGAGATATATTTTGGGGGAGAATTGATGAGACTTGCTATAGCATGGATAAAAGAGGTGGGAGTGTCAAGAATACCTCTTGAATTTCTATTATAAATAACTATATATATGGAGATATTTTTTTATCGAGAGAGAAGACTGGAGTAGGGACAGATTTGAAGGTGGAGGTAGAGATGAAGACTTAATAGTTCGAGCTATTTTAAGTTGGAGATTCTTAAGAGATGTCTCAGTGGAGATGCCACATCAGTAATGGTATATCCAGGTCAAGTTCCAAAGAAAAGTGTGAATCAGATAACAAATTTTGGAGTTGTCAGTATTCAGATGATATTTGAAAGCACAGACTGGATAAAATTGCTCAGGAAAATTCAGTAGAAAGTAAAGAAGCTCTGGGACCTCTGCCTGGAAAACTTGAGGACTTGTCCTACCCTATTTTTACTACACTAACTTCTTATACATTTAGATCTCTACTTAATTTTTATGTTTTTCAGAATACTTTTCCAGACCCCTTAGTCTAAATTAGGCCACCCCTGCTCCAACATGTCCTCACCCTTTTATTCAAAGTGCTTATCACAATTTGCAATGAATTATTTGTGACTATTTATTTTGTATTTGTTTCTTCACTAGAATATATATTTCCTGAGAGCAGAGGTTATTTACTTCCATTTGTATCCCCAGTGTCTAGCACAGTATTAAGTAAACACTAAGTATTAAGTAATGGGTTAAAGTGGATGTGGAGTGAATATTGATTTAATGTAAGATGAGCCTGTTAAGATAACAGTTTAGGAATTGTCATAATTGTTTATATATATATATATAACAATTTAAGACATTAATCAATCATTTTGAACTTTCTAAGAGAAGAGTAAATTAAATAGCAAAGAGTTCAAGCATTTTACTTTTTTATTTCACTCTCCACATAGGGTCTGTGATATATGGATGTTTATGAAGAGTTTTATATGTTTAAAGTACTAACAATTCATCAACTGTACAAGTGTTCTGTCATAAACAGTTAGAGTTTAGACAATCTATTATTCATCTATATCTCCCCCCAGGGTTCTCTTATGTATGATGAATAGTTCATAAATATTTATTGCTTCAGTGTATGCTTTAATTGTTGCAATAAAACATCTAATTATGTATCAATTATAACTTTAGTAAAAAAGGTGGTTATAACATTGATTTTGCTGACATTTTGCTGATCTTAGTCAAAGTGCCCATCTTTGTAAATGTTCCTTATACCAGAAGTTTATTTCTAAAGTCTAATAAAATTCTGACTCACAGAGAGATTTCATCCACAAGAAACTTAAAATTGTGTTAAGTCTGCAAAATTTGATATTGACAGTGATCTGCTTCTGTCTTAGGCATTACTATCTCTCTCTGAGATAACCAGTGTTTTCTCACTGCCCGCTTTGATATCTAGAAATTCTCAGTGCAACATCTGGACATTCAGTATTCTATATACATATGTACATTTTCCTTCTCTCAGCTTTACCTGGCTTGTTTCCAATTCCTTCCTGGTCTTATTTCCTATTGTACCAGAAAATGTCTGGCTGTAGATTATTATTTTTTAATTATTTTAAGAATTATAGAATGTTAGAATCTGGTAGGTCCCTAAAAGTCTCTCTTCCTCACATTTCAGCTACTTATATTATGTTCTGGGTTTTGTTAATCTGGGTAACACAGCTGCCCTTTGGGTGTGTTGATAATGGTGGGAAGCTGGTACTGCACAGATCACATCACCAGCCTTTGGTACATAGAGTGACCAAAACTGGGCACTTATTTAAATGAACGCATTCGTAGTTTACTCCATTTTAACATGGAAGAATGAACAATTATTGAAGTTGTTGCTATTTTGTTTAAATAATACATTGAGGTAGGTCTGAGTCATTGAGAGAGGTTTCTGTTTTGTTTTCTTTTAATGCAGATTGATAGCCCTACTGTTTCAAAATGTTCTGAGAGATGGATCAGGAATAAATTATTCAGAGTCATTATAGTAAATTGGAATTTACAACATACTCCTGATTAAAACTTCTGAATTCAGTTCACTTCTTAGATAATAGTGAATCCTTAATTTAATATAGAAAAGTAGTATTTTAAAATACAATTTAAGGTAATCTTTGAGCTACTGAGAATTTACTGATGCATCATCATGAATTTATTTTCCCCAAGAAGCACAGATTAATGCTTTGAGATAAAAACAGCCAAGGGACATTTGAAAACATTTATGTGTAAGAAGAGAAATTATATCTCCAGGCTATAGTTCTTTATCAATTTTCCTGCCACTAAAACTTGCCAACCAGTGTGTGAGTCTGAGATACAGATGAGTAACTCTACACGGAATAATATTCTGTTGGGAAAATGTACTCAGTGAAATTATTACCCATTGATGATATTTTTGTCATCTTCATCTTTGTAGAATTATAGAAGGTTTGACTTTTTTTTGAGAAATTATGTAGATTAATAATCCATATTTTGTGGCCATGGAAAATAGTACTTGTATTACATTCTCTTTTCCATGTCAAATTAAAATTTTGCTTATTGCTCTCTCATTTCAAAGCCATCAAGGAAAAAGCCATCAAGAAAAAAAGAGGTAAGCTGCAAAGTACCTGTACCATACAGTCAGACCATCAAAATAGAATTAGATTCTTTGCCATCAGGGTCTCACTGTCTGAGTCTGAATAAAGCCTTCTTATCCCAGTGGAATTTGACAAATTTTAAGGTTTCTGATCATATGATTGCTATCTCCAGGGGAAAAAAATTAAGACTGCAGAATGGAAAAAAAAAGAAATAGCAGAGACTTTTCATCTACTCAAGAGAAGGAAGGTGAGGACAGGGCCTCATTTAGAACTTTTAGAGGCTTGGAGCTCTGAAAAGATTTTGATTACTTATATATTGTTCAAATAAAGTCAGTACCAAGCTATAAATTTCAAAATACAAAATTTACATGCATACTTAAATTAAGAGATTCTCTTCAGTATTTTTTGCTTATAAAAATTGGATAACTTTGTCATTGCTGAGCTTTCTTTAATCTTTGGTATTCCTGCTTTTCTTGTGTCCATTGAGCAATGCAGGATGGACAAAGACCTTATCTTAGACATGCATTTTCCTTGCTCGTCTCTCATCCCAAAGAAAGCCTTGCATACAGTAGGTACTTACTTCATAAATGGATTGGGGGACACGAATAGATAGTGGTGAAGATGTAACTGGCTGATTAGAGGAAGTTGTCAACAAAGTTTTAGTCTTTTAATGCCTTTGGGGACAAAGATTGTGACTATTCTCGAAAGTATGTTATCATCACCTATTGAAGTTGCCTTTTTGAAGTTTGCTAGATTATAAGTAGAAGTTTGTTTGCCTTTTCCTTCTCCTGAGTACACAAATCATCACATCTTTAACACTGGAATCAACAGGTTTTGTTGTATATATGGATACAAATAAAGGGGTTACTAGATTTTGACTGGTGAATAATCTCTTGCCTCTACATTTTCAGAAAATGACAAAGCCTTTATTTGAAATTTTGAGTCCTTGATCTAAATTTTCCCAATCTATATACCTGAGAGGGTGTGTGTGTGTGTGTTTGAACTTTGCTTTTTGTAATGAATGACTAAAACACCGTTACTTTGATGGAATACTTTTGCAGTGTTGCAAGTATATTCACAATGTTTTCAGGCTCTTTCGTTTTCGAAGGATAATAAAAGCAAGTTGCTGAGAAAAAAGACAATATAAATAAAAGTATATCTAATTAAAAAATATGAAATACAATGTATCCACTTTGCCCAACTTGAAAATAAGTCATTTTGTAAAACCAAAAGTGTTTTCAGGGCTACATTTCTGTGTGAGAGCTAAGGCATGCCATTATTGAGTGGCCTTAAACTTTAGTTATATAGAGCCAAAATAAAAATTCCTTGACTTTATGTGTAGAATACTAGTTTTTCACTTAGTAAATATTAGGTTTAATATGGCTTATCTATTTAAAGAAATATATACTGAGCCTAAAAAAATACATTTATTTCTAGTACAATAATGTATCATTAACAATCTATTTATAATAAATATATAATACTGGACAAAGTTGAGGGAATGGGGAAGAGGGGACTCTATATTCAGATAAAAATTTCACTTCTAAATGAACCTTAAACAGAAGTATTAATATTTAAATATTACAACTCTCAGGGACAATTATGTCACTGATAAAATAGTACACTCAAAACCAATCATGTCATGAAAATACATGCTCTTGTATAATTTGGCAGAACAGCCCTGAATACAATAGACCTTTTTATTAAATGGATCTCAAATTCTACTTTAAAGTGACATCATTCATTTACATAACATACTTTCACCTCTACTTTCCTTATATCTCTTTCTATTATGTTTTCTAGGCTTAGCTTACTTAACTTATATAAATATTGCTGGGTGACATTATCTCTGTGGGATTACCAGCTATTGTTATTTTTGCTTATTCCTCAAGCCCAGATATCAATGATGTCCAAACTTTCTTTTGGTTTCTATTTGCAAGTCGCTTTGCCACATTCACCACAGTTTTGTTTTTTTTGTTTTTTGGGTTTTTTTAAAACATTTGAGTTCTCTTTAAACCCTCTGTCCTTAAAAATTATCTTGACCTATGCCTGGGAGGTATGACTGAGGAGATTACAGTTTTCACATTGTCATCTAACTGCCTCATCCAAAACATTTTTGGAAATGTTGGAATGCTTGAACTTAAAGGGAAAATTCTAAATCACTCATTTTCTAAAACAGTGTAATAATAGCCACAACAAGAACTAGTGCGATTTAATGAAGAAGCACAGATTTGAACCAGACTTTAGTTTGAATCCCAGCACCACCATTTTCTGAGTAGGGAAAATCACTTAACCCATCCAGGACACAGTTTTTTCTTCTGCAAAATATTCCTTTACTTAATGGCTGTCTAAGAAGATTTAACAAGATAAAGTTTATAAAGCACCTAGCATATTTCCCTATGCATAGTAAATTGGTCATTGGATTTATTATAATAGGTAACTGTTCTATAAAAACAATTTTGGGCTACTCTGGATCCCTCCCCACATACCCTTTTGTTTTCAGAGTCATCGGTTGTCATCAAGATCTGCCTATGCATGCTCGGTTACAAATATCTGCCTGTTAACATCTATCTTTCCAAACCAAACTCTGTTTCGGTGCTGGGTCATTTTATACTTAAACTGCTACAAATTTATTCTAGCTAGTTTGTGCATCTGAATTGGTGAAAATTTTATCAGTAAAATTCTCTTTTCCAATCATGCTGGCCCTGCACCTTTTCTTCTTAATCCTACCTTCTGCGACTGCCAAATCCTCTATCTGCAGAATTTGATTAAGTGATATGGGATGCTTCAAAAAGTTTGGAAATAATAAGTGGAGGAATATGACTTCCCGTCCTACAGGTAGATTCTAAATCAGCATGGTTCACTTGTATAAAGACAGAAACAGCCTTTTGCCTCTACGCTGAGTTCAATACCAAGAAAGCGAATTCCATTAAACACTATCTTCAAAGAAATCAAAGAATTCACACTCCATATGGCAATCAATTTCCAATTCTAAAAAATGCCTTTAAAAACCATTCAGCTAATTTTTAAATCATTCAGCTAATGTCTAAACATGCATTGTCAGAGTTGCCTTCTTTCCAACTATCTTGCATTACAAACCATCTAACAATACATGGTATGTCTACATGGATTATGTAAACAGACTACTTAAATGATGCATATTCTAATTATGCCTACCTGAGCAATTAAAATAAGTCACTCTCTTATTAAAGTAAGTCTCTAGTAAACACCATCACTGAGCATCATGCTGTCATATTCACTAGTGGCAGTCAGCATGTAGTCAAAAGGAAATGAGTTAAGCCCAATGAATAACATCTTGAATGATTTTGATACAAATGAAAACTATGGACAATCTGTGTTGTATTTGAAAAATGATAAATCTAGACTCTTGAACTCTACTGGTTTTTAGAGAAGGGACTCTCCAGTCCCCTACGTTATGGCAAGAGACAGATTTTTAAGAAGGTGAGTTTTAGAATTGAGCAGCTAATTGCTCACTACCCAATACAGAGCACCAAACACTCAACAAACTTTGGATATATCCCTACTGTATTGATCACCCCGTGTTCTTGGCACTTAAGACAATGTCTTATAGGTATCATTCAAAAATAGTTATTGCACGAATATATGGTTCTTGAGGGGGGCACTGGTGATGAAGACCTTCTAAAATAGGGGTCTTATGACAGCAACTGGCGCAAGCTTTAGGTTGGATTTTGCTGGCAGAGATCAGGAACTGGATCATTCAGTAACAAAGTACTTGCTCAATAAGAGCGTTTCCTATGTAGCTCTCCACTCTTAAGAGATTCATATACAGAAGATTGTTTAACCTCCAGACAACTTGAACTACCAAATTAAACTCTTGTTTAATATTTAACCCTCGTCTCAGGAAGTTTAACCCATATTTCATGCATATCAGTTTATAATTTAATCCTTTCTTCTCTTGCTCCAAGGAAATAGTTTTTTTCTATATTGCCTTCATCTATTTTGAATGGAGTCACCATTTGTTCTTCTTTTTCCAGGCTAACTCAAAGATACTTCCATGCTATTATAGGCATTATTTGTAACCCTTTAATTATCTTTGTTGCTCTTTGACTATTCTCCAGGATTTTAACGTCTAAAGTGCCAGAGCCCAAGCTTAGACATAACATGTTGGGACCAGCCAGTGGAGGCTAACATTGATTATCATCGTAAGATCACTTCATGCTTCCTAGTCCAATTTATGTAGAATTGCATCAGCTTTTGTTGTTGTTTTCATTACTACATGCTCCATTTGCAAGTTATTCTTTTCTCACTATTTCTGAGGCAGTCATCTTTAATAATGGGAATTCATAGACCTAACTGCATTCTCTAGCTTTTGTATATGTAATTTCTTTACTCAAGTAATTACCTTATGTGAATCCACACTAAATCTTTATTCCTGAACACATCATCATTTTTAACCCAGTGATAGGTAAATGCAAACAGTCCAAATACAGCATTGATATCTGATACTCAAAACCAAACTCACTCTTTTTATTCTTATCTCTCCATCCTCAAATCTGTTCCTCCTAAGTTCTCTGGCTGGGTCTCAGTACCGCTACATGCCCAAGTTTGAGGGATTAATAATTTTTATCCTGTCTTTTCTCTCACTACCTACAGCTACTTGGTTTCCAAGTCCTGATGAGTTTAATTCTTTATGCCCCACCCATTGAGTTTACCTCTTGAATATGACCTTTTCTCTCTATTTCACTCTACTATCTGAGTTCAGGTACTCAGCATCTCTAGACTGGACTACTACAAAGCATTTAGTTTCTGTCCTTTAATCTATCATTTCCTCCTTTTTTGCCTTAAAATAATCACTCTGTCTCCATTGCTTAACATGCAGTCAAGACCCTGACATCACCTGACTTTTCATCCACCTCTCATGCTTCTCTTTCTCCCTCATTCCTCCCAAACCAAACCCTATACCAGGAATGGCAAATGTGTCCATTTTAATTAATTGGACAAAGCTTCCTGAAACAATTGTTTAAGTGCCATAACAGACTGGCCATGTCTACCATGAAAGGGTGGTGGTAATGGCAGCATCTATGTAATATATTTGCTGTCCATCTTGCTACACAAATTGAATATTTGTTTTCCTAACCCTTCATTTGCTTTGGTATGTCATGACTTTTTACAGTCTTAGAACTGGTCTCCTAAACATGAATCTTGCTTCCCTTTCTCAATGCTCTCACAGTTATCTTTTTAAAAAAATTATTTAATAAAGGATACTTTGACAGATGATGGGCATACAAAAACAATCAGATCCATGCCTTATCATAGACTAAATATATATGAAAGATAAAAAACTTTAAATGTCAAAAAGTAGAGCTATAAATATTCTAGAATAGAATTCATTTATAGTCTTGGAGTGGGAAGGTCATTCTATGATTTAAAACTCTGAAATCATAATAGAAAGATCCATAATTTTAACTCTCTCAAAACCAAAATCAACCATAAGGTAAAAACAAGCAAACAAACAACTAACAAACAAAAAATTCCACATTATAAGCAAATGCGGAAGACTGGAAGAATTATTAGCAACTCATATCAAAAAGTACAATAGTTATAATACAAAAACAACTTATAGAAATTAATGAGAAAATTACTAACAAACCAATATAAAAATGGACAAATAATATAAAAACAGAAAATTTACAGAAAAAATAGAAACAGCTCTTAAACATATCAAGATATGTTCAACTTTTCTCATACTAAGGGAACTCCTAATTGAAACTATTAAAATATCATTATTTTTATTTATTAGATCTGAAAAATATCCAAAGGGTTATCATACACTATTAGGGAAGAAGCAGGAAAAAAGGGGCTTTCATACATTTCTGGTGAAAATATAAAATGATACAATACTTATGGAAGGTAATCTAACGAAGTATCTCAAAATTAACCAAATGCATATGCTCATGAATTAGCAGTTTCTCTTCTGGAAAATGAGCTTGCAGATATACTTTTATATGTGAAAAATGTCTAAGATACAAGATTGTTCATTATGACATTGTCTGCAAGAGCAGATTAGTGTAAGCAACCCAACTATTGGGGACATACTATTTAATACATCCATACAATAGAATAATGTTCAACTTTAAAACAAGTTTTTTTTTTCTTGTGAAAGAAATAAGGAAATTAGGGACATGAAAAAGAATACAGAATAAAGTAAGGGGAGAAAAGTGTGGTTCAGGGATGAAAAACAGTATACTTGAGCATGTATAGAGACTGAAAGGATACACAAAACACTAATAAGTTGGCACCTCTCTGGGGACTTACGTGAATGGATGATTGGCCTGGGAAGACTTCTGATTAAAAAAAAAAAAAATTAAGTTCTTTTAAAAATCATGTAAATGTTAGTTTTCTCTATCTGGAATGTTCTTCATCCTCATTCCCCACCTCAGCCTCATTATGTAGTCTTCAGATCTCAATTGTTTCCTCAGAAAGACTGTCAAAAAGACTTTGTTTTCAATCTGGACAAATTCAGATTCCCATACATCTCAGTTGAACTCTTACATTTGTTTTTGTAAATCCTTTGTGGGTATTTGTCTCTCTCACTTGACTGTGAAGCTCCTGGAGGCAGGGAAGGGAACATAGCTATTTTTGCATAGCCTGCTTTGCACACAAGCTCTGTGTGAATGCTGAATGAAGAAATACATGCTCAGGGCCCTGTGCGGGGGCACAGGTTTGGAAACCACAGAGAAAGATAAAGGAGGTGAGACAATGTCTGCCTTTAGGTAGTTTATCAACTAGGGAGGTTAAGATAAGTACACATATAATTATAAGGCAGAATGTGGTCATTGCCTTAGGAGTAACAAAGTTGTATGGAATTTAGAGCAAGGTGAGGGCTAGAATTTTTTAAGTATATTATATACCTTAAAAATGCAGTAGTATTTAAAAAGGGATTTTAGAAGACTGATGTGGTTTCCCCAAGGAAGGGTAGGGTATTGCATTCAGAAATTCAAATGCCTAAAGGGGCCAGGTGGGTGATGCATACAGTAGTCCCACCTTATAGGAAGGAGATGTTTTCCAAGACCCCTAGTCGATGCCTGAAACCATGAATAGGAGTACTAACCCTTATATATACTGTCCTTTTCCTAAACATTATTACCTCTGATAAAGTTTAATTTATAAATTAGGCACAGTAAGAGCTTAACAATAATAATAAAGTAGAACAATTATAACGATATGCTGTAATGAAAGTTATGTGAATGAGTGCTTTCTTTCTTTCCTTCTCTTTCTCTCTGATAACTAATCTGATAACCATGATGGCTACTAAGTGACTAACATGCAGGTAGTGTATGCAGCATGGACATGCTGGACAAAAGAATATCTCGTCTGGGAAGTATAGGGTAGGACAGCGAGAGATTTTGTTAGGCTACCCAGAACGATTCACAATTTAAAATTTATATACTGTTTATTTCTGGAATTTTCCATTTAGTATTTTCAGACCATGCTTGACTATGGGTAACTAAAATCGCAGATAAAGGGTTTGTGTAAGTGAATGAATTGCCAAGTGGAAACTGATTTTTAATTTAGAAGTTCTTAAACTTAGTTGCATATTAGTATCACCTGAGAGATTGTAAAAATCCCCATGCTCAGGCCATAACCCAGGTCAATTTGATTGTAAACCCAAGATTGGGTAGGGGAGGTGGGTAGGAGAATGGAATGGAGGTGCAATCCTTGAATCTATAGTTTTTTTTTTTTTTAATTGCCTAGATGATAACAACGGGGAACCACAGCATTCTCATCATCTGTGACTTGTTAAAAACGCAGAATCCCAGGTCCCCCCCTGGACTTACAAAATCAGAATCTGTTTTGTGACACCACTATCTCCAAAGATTCTCATATGCACTATAAAGTTCGGGAAGTCCTGCTCTAGAGAGCTTTATTCTTTCCCAAGGGAGTGGCCATTCATTATGTAATATCACTGTTTTCCTGAGGAAATGTGGACCCCCAGTTGTAGATTTTCTAATTTTTCTACTTACACTGCTGGCAAAACCTCAAATAACTGAAATCAGGTGGAAGCCATCAAAAGATGACTAAGGCCTCCCTGTGTGCTAAAGAGAGAATTGGTGGATTAGTGGAGCTTGTCTAAAGCTTAAGTTATTTTAAGGCAGAAGTTTTTTTAATGTGGGTTTTTGGTATTTACTTAAAACATTTTATTTATTTATTTATTTAGTTAGTTAGTTAGTTATTTAGTTAGTTAGTTAGTTATTTTTGAGCAGCTAAAGCGTCCCTGCCAATATTATCATATAGCGAAGTTCAGTATGTAACACTGCTCTCATTTAAGGGTTTTGGAGCACTACCAGCTCAGGAACTCTCCTTCCAAACTCCCTTCAGCAAAATTTAAAGGGTATTTTGAAAGTAAAGCTATAATAGTTTGGAGGGCTTGGAATACTAGAGTAAAGCCTATTGACTTAATTTTGGTAATATCAAGTCACTCAATATTTCTAAAGCTGTGGTTATAACTGCAATAAAAACAAAAAAGAAAACTTGCTCCCTCACAATCTGGATAGAAATATAACTGGCCCAAGGAAAAGAATGAAGACTGTTCCAATAAATAAATACCCAGCTCCTCCTATGTATCAGCTGCTATTTCAAGGCCTTTAACTTCATCGGTTGGGTGGTATTCCTAGTTGGCCAGCTCCCTGGAAAGTTGATGTCATTGTTCCTAGAATGAATGATCTCACAAGATAAAAGTGTGACCGAGTGAGTGTAGTCAATGGCTCCAACTAGAGACTATCAGGAGATCAGTAGCATTGTCTTTGACTATCAAGGACCACCAGGACTGAGAGCTGAACAAAAGGAGGGAGGGACGGAAGATACACCTCAGCACATCTCTCTCTATATTGCTAAAGTCTGACAACAGTTACAGAATTTTAAATGGCAATAAAGAATGAGGACATGGCTTTCAAACAATAACAAATAGCAGCAACCATTTTCTCTTGCTCCCACAATCCTTATATGATCTGTGATTCTTTTTTAAGCTATGTTGTTGCCCTGATTAATATTTTTACCTACTTTTGTTGAAATATTGTATAAAATCACTTGTATGGATATGCAGATAAATAACAAATGAATAATCAGTCTAAAGCCTTAATCTGTTGAACCTCCGATGCATTAAAATATGCATAATTATTTCTGAAACACACTAGGCACTTTTGTAAACTACCCATAAGAGCAAAAATAAAAAACTTCACAAAATGGGTTTCTGTAAACAGGTTTTTGATAGTATTTTTAAAAGAAATTTCTAAGCTCTTCCAAAATTTTAAATTCTCAAAGAATATAATCACTGAGAACAGTGGTATTATTCCTTTATAAATTTATAGAGTGTGCATTTATTTTGTTTTTAAGATGTGGACAAGCATAGTAACAAAGGAAAAGAGAAACAATGTAATGTATTAGGAAGGCTCACAGGACAAAAAGGAAAAAAAATTCTCGTTTAAGCTAAAAAGAAAAAATATATATATATCATCAAGGAGGAAGAAAAGCATCTCTGAAGAAGTAGTTAATATGTACCTAGCAGTGAGTAGTGGGGCTTTGGAGGTGGCATGGGGTGGGGGAATAGGAGGGCACCAAGTCAGAAAATATAGCTATGGCCTCTGCAAACAGAACTTAAATTTATATAACAAAATCGATCCACTTACAGGACGTATTTAACTTCACCTATTGAGAGGTAGTTTCAGTCCTTTCTCCTTAGAATGAATGGAGAAGGCTATCAGTTCACCACTTGCCTCCCACCACAGGAATGTGTGCTTATCTGCAGAGTTGTTTTGAAACCCACAGCACTTAAAGGAGCTGTATCAACAGGTTTCTCCAGCTCCCCAACACAGAGCCAATTGTAAATGCTGAATTCGAAACCTGAACAAGTTAAACACTATCATAGGAATTCAAAACCAGCTCTAGCTAGAGCAGGATTTTAGTTTGTGTGTGTGTGGCTTTTTTTTTTTTTTTTGTCTAAATAAAGTCACTTTTTATGTTTTTATCACTTCAGCCTTCTAAGCCCAAAACTATAGCACTAACAAAGGGCTATTTCCTCACAGCTTAACACAAAGCATGCTTTAAGGAAAGCTGGAGAGTTGGCCTAGGAAAGTCGGTCAGGACAGAGGACTCTTTCCCAGATGGAGCTGCTAATGTGGTTTTTAAAGAAAACTCAGGAGACTCAAAAATGTCCTTCCAAGCAATGTAATAAATGCCAAGCCTTTCATAAATTTATTATCTAATGCATTTTCATGGCTACTCACCTTAAACAAAAATATTTATCTTTTCTCTCTAAACTTTGGCCTATGTACTTTCCATTCTTTCTTTAATAAAACTGCTTCTAGCATGAGTGGTGAGGTGAAACAGTCATCATATAAGCTTCAACTTATAGGCAAATACTAACCATATTTTAAAATTCTGAAAATTGACAAGTATATTTTTAGCAATTGCTGTCCAGAGCTTGGCTTGCACAGCCATGTCACCATTGCTATAGCATTTCGATTTACTCTTATCTACAGCACTGTGCAGCTACTCTTAAGAGGTTCTATGGCTTGATATAACTTGAGTTATGCTGCCTCTCAAATTTCATTTGGCATAAACTTAATTGAAAATGACTATAATATGATTTCAAACATTAAACAATGATGTTACAAAGAGTATGTATATTTCACCATAACTAAACAAACAACACAATTAAAAATAAGCCAACATTTCCAAAATGAACACACAATAATAAACAAAACTTAATCTTAATGATAGAAATGAAAATCTGTATAATTAAAAAATAAACCACTGAGCAAATAACTTGCTTATTATTGTGCACTTATTTTAATTAACCAGTTTCTCGAATGATCTAAGTATAAAAGTTAGAAAGGGATAGTTTAGGTAATTGTCTAGATAATGTATTGATGTAGTAGATTTTTAGGGTTCAGTGGAACAAACTTAAATGTCTGATGACTTTCCACACTTGAGGAAGCGAATTAAATAGCAACAAAAGCAGAGAAATCTAAGGGAGATGAAATAAAGAATCAAAAGAGTCAGCAATGAGATTACGAGTAACTGCACAAAACAGTGAACACTTAAAGACGCACGTCACTGTTTTCCTCAGTCTTTCTGGGATTTGTTCAAGAGTTTGTACCCTTCATAAAGTTAAAACAAACAAACAAACAAACAAACCTTGCAAGGAAAAATAGATCAAACAAACTTCCTAGTGAACTTGGCCCTGGAACTTGACACTGTAATTTTATCACTTCTTAAAGGGATAAGACAAAACTCTAAATAATTTCTGGAGGGCAAGGAGTATTTCCAAAAGTAGGTGAAGAAGTCTGTAATCATGTAAGCACTACTTATTTAGCAAATTAAGATGATCAGATACCTCTATAAAGTGGGAATTATGATGTTAAGGTTTTATACCAACATGCTTCTACATTTCAGACTTCCCTGCTTTCCTTTCTTCCTTTTTTACTTCCTTCTTTCCTTCCTACCTTCATTTCTTCCTTCCCTCTCTCTCTCTCTCTGGCTTTCTTTTTTTTCTTTTAATTTGAAGAAAGGATTTTTATTGCCCTTGAATTCTGGTGCCAAAATAACTTGAAGAACTAATGTAGAGCACGATTAACTGGGATTAACTGGGAGTCTGTAAACACTCTTCACAATTCTATTTATCACAGTTCTTCAAAAGGGGGCCTGGCGAAAATTAAGAATCCACAGTGGATGATCAAGGCAGCTTTACTTAAAATAGCCAAATAATGGAAACGACACAAATATTCATCAAAAGGGAAGGGTAAATTGTGGTATATCCACACAAGGGAATACTATATAACAGGAGAACAAATTATTGATACGTGGAACAATATAATTGAATCTTAATTCTGCTCAAAACAAACCATACACCAAAAACAACAAAGTTTATGGCTCCATTTATGTAAAGTTCAAACCCAGCAGAGTTTTTATGACAAGGGTTGTTATTTGGGAAGGGACACCAGTGAGCCTTCTGTGTGCTGAAATGTTCTAGATCTTAATCTGGTTGAAGTATACAGGTTTAATGGATAAAAATTTATTAAACTATACACTTAAAGATTTGTGTGCCTTCCTATATATGTAACCTGCAATTAAGCTTTTAAAAAGTGAAATTAAAAGAAAATTCACAGCAGATGAAGAAAATACAAGTTAGAAAGCCTCCACCAAAATGGCAATGATGACAGCAAAAGTTAGAGAGTCCCATTTTTAAAATACAGAGAAATAACCCTTTACCCAGGGGTTGGCAAAATGACCAGTCTGTTTTTTTTTTATTTTAACATTCTCTAGTTCATTAGGCATAGGATATGAGAAAAGGGGAATTAAAGAATGGTTAAGTCTCTCCAAAAAGCTAGTAGGGTTTGGGTACTTCAGTTAAATTTTAGAATTTCATAATTAGGGAGCCCCTTCTGTCTCCTTAATCCATATAGGGAGCACCCTGATTCTCTTTCGAGGGAGATTGTTGCAAAGAGTAACCTGGAAGACAAAGAGGAAATCAACTATGTGGGTTTCAGGTAGACAATCAAAGTTGGCCTGAAATTTACTTTCCTGTTCAACAGAATGGGGAAGGAGGAAGGACTGTGGGCAGAAGAGCTGTCCGGGAATGAAAGGTGTGCATGTGGCTGGACTCTCCTTTGTGTTCTCTCTGAAAAAAACACATGATGGATCCGGTAGACTGGGAGGTGGTGAAAGAGAAACCCCAGTATTTATTTCTAGTCAAACTGTCTTGATAGAATTTACATGTTCTTTTTTAGAGAACTGTGGCAAAGCAAATCCCTATCTCCTTACCCCTCCTTTTTTTTTTTTTAACTCCAGGCTTTTCAGAAACACCACAGATGCTTTTGTCCCCTTCTCCCTCTGCCCACTCCCCAGCACTGGCAGACCTTTCTAACACAGAGGCTGTGACTAGTGATGAATGTGTGGAAGGGCTGTGGCTTGGCTCTTGAGGTTCATGTTGTGGCATTCCGACATTGTCTCTACATTTTTAACAACTTGATTGCTATCTCATCTACCACCCAAAAGTACTGCCAATTACAACCTGGATGCATTTATGAAATTATATTAAAATTCTAGACTAAAATTAATGGAGAAAATTATAGACAATACTAAACCTGAGCATTTTATTTAAATAATACTTAAGGGGGAAGGGCAAAAAACTTAGAACCTATCTATGTAATAGGTGTTTTATATACATTATCATATTTAACCCTCTTGACACCTCAATAATCTAAAAATTAGTACCCTCATTTTGTAAGTGAAAATGTCAGGCATCAACAAAAATACTAAATGTGCACAATCAGTGTTCAAACCCAGGTCCATCTGACTCCCAAATTATTTTATCTCACTACCACTCAACACACGGAGAGCTTAATTATTCTTTTATTCTAAAAAAGAAAAAAAATAATAGCATATATGGTGAATTAAATCAGCTAAAATAGATGATAATATCCTTAAGGGCAGAGGCTGGTTACTCATCTTTTCAGGTGGCATAGAATAATACCTCGATGAGTTAGGGGCAGACTTCCAAATAGGTATACATGAGATAGATGTTGATTTTTTAAGAAGTTACACACACACAACACAGTTTCTCAAAGCATGTATACACATCTACATCATTGTCAGTATGGATTCAGATACCTGCAGAAAAAATAAAATGTACTCTTTTAAGTAAATAATGAAGTCAGCGAAAGGATGGTTAAATGCCAAATGATAATATGACCAAAAAAATAAAGAACTTGGGTACTAAGTTCCATTTGCTGGTCTTTTAAGTTTTAAAGGCACATTGGCTAGTATTTCTGTTACACCAGAAATAACAAAGAAGGATAGAGTCTTTCATGATATAACCAATCCCTAAATATGGAATCACTTCAAAGAAAAGAACATGCAATTACAAGATGTTCTGCTTCTACAAGACGGAACCTAAATGACAGACAAAAATCCAACTATTAGTAAAATTACACTCTGATGACCAGTTCTTTATACCAGAGAATCCAAAAGCTAAGTACAGGACTTTTCTCCCCCATTTCATTTTAGTTTCTCTATGTGGGAAAAAAGCATTGAACAAGATTTAAATTCTTACTGTTGACATTGACTTACTTACTTTTAAATTAAGTCAGAGTTTGTTACTGAAAGAATTGTACCTGTGTCTTTAGTTTCTGTATTTTTAATGAGTCTTTGCAGCTGAACACCTGCAGAATTCCAAGGTGAATGTGCTTTGTTATTTCCTTTTAACTAGTAAAATTTTCAGTTTGCTAGATGTTGAGTAATTCAAGATTTAAAGTTAGACACAGAATAAAAGGACTCCTTATAGAGGCTCAGGTCTAATTACTTAGGTTTTTAGGTCTAATTGCTGTGTTTCTGCTCCAGAATTCTCTAGGATGAGTTTTCTTATAATGCTAAACCTACCTGTAAGTAATCACTGAATCTCTATTAACTATAAACATGCCTGGTTAGGTCTATTTGTGAGATTACAAGAAGGAAACCAGTATTTCTTCTTTTCTAGATTTTGTCTCTTATATTGTTCCTGTTAGTTATTACACTAAACAAACATTCCTGAAATTTTAATAATACATATCTATGTACTGTACATGTTTTCTTCATTATCCCAAACATGTTCTCTTACTGTTTACTTTTGTGGTTCTTCATAAATTTTAGAGATTTAGTCATTACCTTTCAAAAAGAATGTCTATATTGGCTCATTTTTTTTTTTTAGCCATATACCTCTTTTTCAATCACTTTGGGTTATTTTTTAGAACAATCTCCAATGACTCCTGCATAAAATCCTTCGTCCATATTATGATTCTTAAACTAATTTGTCTTTGAATCATGCTAAGAGAAATAAGCCAGACAGAAAAAGTTGAAAACCACATATCTTTTATACGTCGGATATAAACCTAAAAGCAACAAAAAGTACAAACAAATAAAGACTCAAACATGGACTATAGACACGTGGTTACCAGAGGGTAGTAGGTAGGAGAGAGGGGGCAGGTAGCTAGATAAAGGGGGTCAAATATGTAGTGACAGAAAGAAATCTAACTGTGGAGATGAACACACAGTGTAAATGTATATATGCCTGTTAAAATGTACAGGTGAAATTTATTAGATTCTGTTAACCAATGTCACCATAAAAAAAAAAAAACAAATGAACAAATTTGTCTTTGCACATAAATCTTCTTCCTGTTTCTGCTTTTCTATTTTTGAATGTTTTCTATAGTCTCAGCATTCTCAATTTTAACTCATATTTTTGTTCTATTCCTTTGAATGAATTTACATATTTCTTCCTTTTGATTGGTAGCTACTTTATTCTATTTTAAAGTCTTGAAAGTTTTTAGTTTTGGTCCCCAGTGAATCCCCTTGTGATGCCAATTAATTAATATATCAAAGGTTTATTGCATGACACACTCCGCAAATGTGATACTTCCTGGTGCGTGTGGGGAGGGGCATATCTGTCACTCATTGTACTTATCCTTATTCTGCTGAAAACAATATTACCACAAAATGAAATGTTAAAATAAATATTCAGCTGTTTATTAGCTAACAGCATATACTTTGCTAAGTAACTATACCACTTTTTAAAAATGTTATAAAAAAAAAAAGAAAGAAAAACTTACCCTTTAAAGATTTCAATAGATGATGATTTAGAATCTTTCTCTTTTATTTAAGGTTAATCCAATTCAGGCAGCAGTTATATAGATGCTTGTCAGGTCCAGAGGCTGTGGAGACCACACTGGAAGATAAAGCAAGTCCCTCCTCCTAAATTTACATTCTTTTAGATTAGTTGGAATGCTAGGGTTTTCAAACCCCAAACTTTATATAAGGTGTTTTCCTTGAAGAATGAGCAGTAACTGTTTTCCCTAGCTTGTGAGGATCTTAGGTTTCCCCCTTTTAAAGCGTCAGGTTGTTTAATTAATCTTTTTTTATGTTGTATAACCCTCAGGGATTTATATCCAACTTCCACATTTGTGCATTTTAATTCTACCTGTGATGATCTACATATGCATTCATGAGCTCATCTTCCCCTTAGGACTTACACAGGTAGCAGAGATTAAATTGGCACTCTTTACAACTTCCTGGCAATTGCAAGTCTGACTTCACAAATACCTTTATTTCTGCACTTGCATCCAAAAGTTTTGGAGAGTGTGATTACTTGCTAAAATAAATAAAACAAGGTCTCTGGACCGATCTTTTTATAACACCATGACTATAGTAAACTGGCAAGAAACACATCCTGGCTTTTCCTTTTTTATACGTTCTCCCTCTCCCTCTTTTTTATTTCTGTGAATTAATCCCTTTGAAATCTGGAAAGGTTTGTATCACTTTCTCATAGCCTGCATTATGCCCCTATCCTACCTGAGTATATGAGTGTATTTTGTAAATAGTTTGTCTATATTATTGGCCCTAAACAAAACAATACATTTTGCATTTGCAGAGAAAGAAAAGTATTTTCTCTTCCATTACTCTCTTCCTTTGGAGAGGGAAGTGGTAATGGAAGCATGAGATCTAAGTGGGAAACAAGTAATGCCTCAAACAAAAAACAGTGAAGCTTGATTCAAGTGCTATGTTCTGCTTTCAAAGAGGTCATGGTCTGGAGGAATTCTTAATTGAAATATCATGTACGCCCTCCTATCACCAACTTCTCAAATATTCCCCACTCCCTACCCCCAAAGCTACAATCTCCCTCTCATTTAAACAGTTGTCCTACTGCATAATATTAGTCACTTCTGTTTTGTCTCATCTCCCCGTTAGGAGAGATGCTACTCTTTGTACTCCCTGCCTATGGCACATAGCTTGGTCCTAGGCTTTTAATAAATGTTTGCTGATTTGAAATAAATTGCTTGGCCTTGCTCAGAATCACTTTTTCTAGCATGTAGAAATAGCTTATTTCAGTTGATGCCTTCATCTTTACCACACACTATTTGATCACTATTAAGGTATAGTGATAAAAAACAACATAAAAATAACATGGTTGACTTTTAAATTGCAGGGTAATAAATTTTTATATTTTTTCTTATAGAACTCAAGATGAACCATTCTTAATGTTTAGTGCTAGAGGCCTCAAGATGCAGAAAGAAATGTTTTTCTCATTTTAATTACTTCCTGGCTAGCATGAATGATAATCAAGGGTAATTAAAATACACTAAGTGCAACTTTCACAAATTTACAAAATACGATGAAGTTTAAACTTGAGCTTGTCTTTAGCCATATCTACGTAGTGCACAGGATCATAAAAAATTTGGTAAATCACTGGATCGTATGTTTCTATGTTACCCCACATTCAGATCTGGATTACCCATAAATTAGATTGTCTCAATTTTTCCATCTGCAAAATTCAGCTGGGTCAGGGGATGGGGAGGGACTGAGGAGGGAAACTAACAAAGATGCAGCTGCTCCTCTATGCCCTTCCCTGTGTGTCCGTTCTCGTTCTCGATTATCCAAGGTGAACTACCAAACTAACATCAGCAAGACAAAGGACAGAAAGTGCACATCCTGTTGGTAGGAGGTCAGCGTGTCAGATTGGTTTATGAAAGATATTAGGATTTCAACAGAAGATCAAAATATCTCATAATATCTGGGTCTTGTTGAAAATAATTACAATTAGATTTTTAACCTCATAGAGTTAACCTCTTTATTTTTATTTCTTCCTGTCACCTAGGCCTTTAACACATATGCTTAAATGGAGAATTTTAAGTCATAATGCATTTGCAGATATTCAATTGCTATATATATCTTAAATAATTACCATAATACTGGGATTAGAAAATTTAATAAATGTTTCTTATATTAGGTTGAAGAAGATCCCTGTTCCCTGTACTTTTTCCTGGGAGTAGATGCCATTCTCAAGATGCCAGGGCTTTGGGCCACCATGACAACAGTTTCAAAACTGATAGGTTAAGAAAGTCACCATTTAAAAGAATCATCAAAACTTTGGGAAAAAATCCCACCAGAGACTGCGCATTGTTTGCTGTTGAGCTGTATCACCAGACCCCTCATGCTTTACCGAGTGTGACAAATAGCCTGAATCTGGCCAGAGACATGGAAACTGTGCATTAGATAGCTCTCTTCCCAAGGCGTGGAGAGTAAGCACTAACACAGAAGCAAAATAAAATAATGGACATGTAGGCTGTGATTTAGTAGATTAGGACACAGGCAGAACCAGAAATCTTCTACTGTGTGGAAAGACTAAATGTAGATTGGGCCATTAGGCCCAGGATAAGAAAGCTTGAACCAGACGCTTGCACTCTGCGTCTCTTGCTCCATCTCACTGTGCTCAAGAGAAATATGTGTTTACTAATGTTTGAGAAAGTGATAATTGAAGTCAGATAGACCTGGGTTTGGGTCTTGCATTGTCATTTATTATTTTAGTTATATAACCACCACCACCACCATCCACCTCCAATACTTAACTCTTAGTTTTTGTATTCATAAAGTGGAATAACAATTATACCTACTTCATAGAGTACTTGTTGTACAGGTTGGATGACATAATGTATGTAAATAAAGCACTGAGCACAATGCTTGGCATTCTCAGTGAATGTCAACCAAAAATAGACAATGAAACATGCTTGGTCTCTCTTATCAATAAAAAGGTGACAGAATCAAGAAACACCCATGAGAGATGAGAGATCAAATAGATTTGTGTCCCTCTGGTCAGCGACTGCTGTCCACCCTGTTTTATTATTTTGTATCATCTTTATACTTCTCATCCTTGCCACTGGCGGTGGTTGCTAAAGGTATTCCTTCATTCAACAAATGTTTAGTCAGTGCCAACTCTGTGTCAAGTAGTAGCTATGTATTAGAGGGTGTATTGGTGAAACGTCATGAACATAGTTGAAAACATAGGTAATAAACAAGATAAATACACAAATACAGTATAAAGAAAAAAATAACTTGTATTTTTAACACACAATGTTAACACACAAATACTTGTGTAAAGGAAAAAAATGGACTCTATTCTAGATGAATTGACAAGGGAAGATCTCTCTGAGGATGGGAAATTTGAGCTAAGAGGCTGAATTTAGGGAGATATGGTTTCTCTCCACATCTTACAGCCTTTCTCTACAGCATTCTGACAATTGCCAGCCTATCTGTCCTGTGACTGCCCTGTAGTTGCTGGCTATCACAATTCAGAGGTGATCACAAGGCATATTTGGGACAGACTATTTCTTGCCAGGAATGATCCAAGGGCCGTGGTCATAGTTGTAGCTGCAAGCCAGCCAGATATCACTTGTGCAAGCTGTTTTTATATAAGGCCACCAGGTAAGCCATGTGCCTGGTCTCCTGCCTCTGAAGAAGAGGTGTTTTTGTTTGTTTGTTTGTTTGTTTACTTCACACAACCAGAACTAGCCAGTGGCCCTGAGCAGCCTCAGAATGAAAGCAAACTCAAAAGTCAGGGAAAGGTTTCTCAAAAGTCGACTAGCACTAAGGACTCCAGATGCCATCTTGGAATCACCCAACTTAATAAGTGACATAGAAGACCCATATTACTATGAACCTGCACCATGATTTATAACCCGCTTTTCAGGAGAAGCGTGTATTTACTCCTCTTGGCATCAGAAGGATCAGGGGTTGTGCTGTTTTTCTAGCTGAGCAAAGCACTGGGGGCCATGGAGACCAGGAGGACAGTAGCTTGGGCTCCTACTGCCTACATCCTCGCACAAGCCACTTCCTCCAATCACCACTCCCACAAGGGGCCTCTGTGGGACAGTACTAGTCCCCAAATCTGTGACTAATGGCCTCCTTCTCAGGTTCTCAAACTGAGCAGTTCTTGTTGTATTTAGAATGATTCTCCTTTATACCAGAGCAGAATCATTCTTCCTGATTATCTAAGAACAAGTCACAAAGAATCCCTTCATAGGAGTAATAAAAAAAGGAATAGTCAGAAGGAAAATGTAGGAGACCATGACCTAAAGACAAGAGTATGTCAAGTTAATGTGTGCATACTCAGAGAAATATCTAATTAAAATAGTTTGGGATTGTGGGGAGAGGAAAGTTTTTATGAGAGTTGCATTAAATTAGTTTCAGTAAGTTTAACCTCCCCAAATCCTCACATAATCTCTTGGCTAACTTTCTTACATATTAAAGTTTTACATTATGAAGATAAATTCTCAGGCTAAGACATGTTTTGGCCTAATTAGCAACCCCTCAGACTAGCAAGCAGAAGTCTGCAATTTTAAAGATAGCACTTATACTTAAGGTGAGAACTAACAAAACTGGCCAGACTTGATTCCTATCAAGGTTTCCTTAGAGGGAGTTAAAAAAGAAACAGAAGGTATTTGTCTCTTAGAGAACTAAAGTGACAGAAAGCAGAGCTGGACATTAATAGTGCACCGATTTTATGTAGATTTAGGTGCATTAATGAAGAAAAATATAATTCTAACACTACTTTTGGAGACTACTCAAGTTATAACTCTAGTTAAATTTCACAATTACAAAGCAGTTACAATCCACATCCAGAAATCCTGGTTTTCCTGCCTTCCAGTGTATCTACAATAATTCAAGTGTTGTAAAAGTCTTAAAATAGTACCAATGTTGATTTGCCTGAATTTTGAAAATAAATAAATAAGAAATACGTTGGGGGGAATGATGAGGCTACTTTAAAAAGACATAATCTTGATGGCAAGTACTACAATTTTTTTATTCTTGGGACACAAACATGACTGATCACTCCTTTAAAAGTCATGCAAAGAAACAAAAGTTTTGTAATGGGAGAGTACACGAAAAAATTTGCAATCACTAAAGAATATGCTTAAGATATAAGAATTTCAGTGCTACAATCTCTCTTCCTTTTGGCCCCTTCCCATTCCCATCTTCTATTGTCCACTATAATTAAATTTGTACCAACTCTCCTTAAATACATTTAAGTATTTAATCAACAATCTCTTGAAATTCAAATAACTGGGAATACACTGTAAACCCTGCAGTGAAAGATGTAGAAATGACATAAAAGGGAAGACATGCAATCTGAATGACATTTCAACTTACTGTTCATATGCAGTTGTTTGATAGTGAGATAGATGCAATGGTTATATTTGAGACTATTCTTTAGACAGCCCACTATTTAGAATCCTGAATGAAGGATAAAAATAATAATTATAGTCATGGCACAGACCATGTATTCAATCATTCATTTAGTCATCCATATAACAAATATTGATAGAGGACCAAGTGGTACCTGGGATACAGCAGTGAACAAAAACTCAGTACCATCAGCCTACTTGACCTAATTGACATACACAGAGTACTCTACCCAGAAACAGCAGAATTCACTTTTTTTTCACAGTACATGGAACATTCAAGAAATCAGATTCATGAACTTCGAAGTGAATAAAAATAATGCAGCATAGCAAAATGCATGTGATGCAGCTAAAGCAGTGTCTGGTGAGAACTTTCTAATACTAAATGCTTACATTAGAAGAGAAGAAAGATCTAAAATGAACGATCTAAGCTTTCACATTAAGCAACACAATTAAGAAATAAGGATGGATACCTACATTCTCCATTAAAAAAAAGAAAAAGAATACAAAAAATACAAAGAAGGAAGAAAAAATAATACTAAAACGCAAGGTAAATAGAAGAAAAAAGATAAAGAGCACAAATTAGTTTATCAGAAAATAGAGAACAGAAAGAGAAAAATCAGTGAAATCGAGTCTTTTCAAATATGAATATCATTATTTATTAGGAAAATTAAAATTAAAATCACATAAATCACCACTATAATGACTAAAATTAAAAATATTTATAATACCAAGTCTTGGCGATTATGTGGAACAAGTGAAACTCTTATAAGTTGCTAGTGGAAATGCAAAACGGTAGAGCTGCTCTGGAAAAGTTTGCAGTTCCTTAAAAAGTTAAACTTAAATTTACTATATGACCCAGCAATATTTCTCCTAGGTATCTATCCACACAAGAAAAACTTATATTCACACAAAGACTTGTATGAGAATGTTCACAGAAGCTTATTTGCAATAGTCAAAAAATTGAAGAAAACCCAAATGTCCATCAACTGGTAAACTAATAAACAAATTGTGATAGACTCATACAATGAAAACTATTTTACGATAAAAGGAATAAACTACTAATACATGTAACAATAAAAAGGAACGAGCTATTGAACATAGACAAATCTCAAAAGCATTATGCTGAGTGAGAGAAGCCAGAGACAAATGAATACATACAAAGTTGACTTTATTTATGTGAAATTGTAAAAAGGCAGACAGAAGTGAAAGAAAGCTGAGTGGCCCTTGAGGGACTGGGTGGTGAGGATGGAGGTAAGGGTGGGAGGGTGGGGGAGCAGATTACCTGCAGAAGAGTAGAAAGGAATTTTTGAGGGTGATGAAAATATTCTGTATGCTAATTTTGGTAGTTGTTATAGGGCTTTACACATTTCTCAGAACTCTTCCAAATGTACACTTAAAATTATTGCATTTTACTGTATAAAGATTATACTTCAATAAAACTTTAAAAAAGAAGCTATATGAATGACATAAATCCAATCTAATAAAGAGTAGATTTTTTTTAACTTGTTGCTATCTTAATTTCTGTCAGGCCAAGGAAATTAATCAAATCTTATTACTATTTTTGAAAAAAAATAAAACGTCAGCAGGTTCATATATAAAATTGAAATAACACAATTCCTAAAAAAAAAAAAATGGGAAAAGCAAACAAAAATGAAAAATGAGGAAATAAAGACTTTCATACAAAGCATTTAACACAGTAAGAAAAAATAAACCAAGAGAAAGAATATCGTTCAAAAGTCTGAAGAAGAATTGTTTCTATCACAAAAGAAAAAGCTTTATCTCTTGATCAGGGGGGAGAAATAGAAAAGTCCAATGATGAACAGAGCTCTGCTAGCAGCCCTAGTGACAGGTTTGTGGTTGCGAAGTGGTGTAGGCCATTTCCAGAAATTAAATTATATGACGATGTTATTTAGAGAGCTGATATTAACTAAATTTTGGTTTTCACAACAAGCCTCATAATTAAGAATGGACTTCCTGCTTCTGCAGAACACAGGGCCAGCCACCATATTCATATTCAAGGGCCTTTTGTCTTCCACTTCAGGGCTAGGATTGTGTTCCTCTTTTTGACAATCAGACCTGCAACTCCCTAGATATTGAAGGTTCCCTGCAGATTCACACAATTATCCTAACTTGCCTTGTGCCACATTACTGATCCGCAGGATCCATTCTGCTATCCATGTCTGAGGAAGCCACAAGCTGTTATAAAAGAAGATAGAGAAAATCTAAAAGCCAATGTGATGACTTAGGAAATTTCGTTTTCTCCCTAAATGTAGGTATCCTTTTAACCTCAATCCACTGTACCAAAACTTCTTTCTCTATTTCTTAAACTTATTAGAAGAAGGCACTATGTATCAAATAATTTTTTAAAAGAATGATTTTGAAGAATGTTTATTGCAGAAGTACCTGCTGTCCTAAATACTTAAGGGCAAAAAATTCTGAGAAGCTATGACCTTGGAAGAACCCCCCTTATCTCAAATACAAATGAGCACATTCTCAAAAATACCGAGAGCATGCACAGAAGTAATCCTGATGCACTGAAACCTTTTTCCCCAGCAGTTTGTGAGGTTCCTGAGAACCTTGGCATCATGCAGGGGATGGCATAAAGGTGAGAATAGATCCCTTACCCACGTTCAGTGGAACTGAACCGAACAACCCACTACACTTATGCGCAACAAGTTTTAAAAGGCAGAGTGTGCCAGAGTGTGCCAGAGTGTGCCAAAGTGTGCCAAAGTGTGCCAAATGTGGGGCTGAAAGAGACTTCAAGCTCAGGTTCCAGGAACCACTTCTCACAGGAGCACCACAAAGATGATGTTGCAGCCAGTTCCTCCACTGCCTCCCAAGTCGCTGCCCAGAGACTGCTCTCCAAGGCTACAGGGCCAGGGCACCTCATGTTTCGACCATGGAACCCAGATTAAATGTGTTCTCAGGTAAGGCCATGGTTGCCATTCAGCTGAAGTGTTGTGACTAGTTTATGTGAGATGTGTCTCAATGAATTTGTTGATTCGCAAATCCTGAAACTGGCATACATGTACTTAAATTTACTTAAAAATAACACAAGAGTGAATTCATAATTCTCTTGTATTCATTTGCATTCTACAAGCCTGAGTATGAAATGAGTCAGTGGAGAGTGGGAATTATGTATAAGCTTGGACACACCCCATGTGAACATCACCCAACATGTGCGTGAGCAGAAAGGTTGAAAAGCATTCTGCCAGGGCAATGGTGCAATTGTAAATTCAATTGTTCTGTTTTAAGAAAGATTTACTAGGACCAAGAAAAAGTACTACTCTCTAGCCTTAAATAGTGAGACAAGAGACTTAACTACATTATAATCACTAGTTTTAATTCAAAAGAATACTTTTCCTCTGTTTAAAGCAGGCCAGTTATCATTTGCCCAGAAAGCTATTCATATGGCTTCAACAGTTAACCAAAGATGAATGAAGTCTCAGAAGAAAGATTCTAAATGTTTCCTTCCTTTTGTCATTTTCTCAGCACATTCAACCCCAGATAGCTTGACAAATAAGGTCAGAATTTAAAGTGCACACACGGATCATTAATTCCCATAAAAGAAAAATCACTGATCAAGTGGGAGTGTCTCCAGTTTCCATGAGGCTGAAACTGGGTCATTTTGGTTTCTCATGAAAAAAGGAAACCTAACAGAAAATGTCATTGAAGAATTTTCCATTTTCTTTGGAAGAGATAACTTAGAAGTATTACAATATCTCTTATTTTCTCTTTGTGTATCTTATCTTCTTGGCAGCCCTACCATTGAGAAATCTGGTCTCTGCATATTTTTAGGCTTCCATAGCAGAACAATAAACTCTTATCAAAAACAGTTCTCATTAATGGAGAATTAATATAATTTGATTGATGTTGAAGTTTAGATAACCCAGGCTGCAACTTGGCAATAGTGTGGATCATAACTTAGATCAGAGGTTGGCTAAGATTTTCTATAAAGGGCCAGATAGTAAATATTTTGGGCTTTGCAGGCCATATGGACCCTGTGGCACCTATTCAACTCTGCTCTTATGGCAAGAAAGGAGCCTCAGACAATGTATAAGCAAATGAATGTGGCTATGTTCCAATAAAACTTTATTTAAGCTTGAAATTTGAATTTCATATAATTTTCACATGTCATGAAATTATATATATATTTATATATATATTAATTGTTATATATATATATATATATATTTATATATATATTAATTGTTATATATATATATATATATATATATTAACCATCAAAAAACTTCAAAACCATTTTTAGCTCACAAACTGTAGATAAATAGGCGGTGGGCCTGATTCAGCATTCGGGAGTAGATTGATGACCTCTGACTTATATTAAGCCACACTCAATCGTGTAATTGCTGTAAAAAGACAAGTCACCAGGCCCAAAACAAGTATAAATAATTATAGTTGACTCTTGAACAACACAAATTTGAATTGCACAGATCCACTTATACACAGATTTTTTTCAGTAAATACTGTAAATGTATTGTTTATTCTTTATGATTTTCTTAATAACATTTTCTCTAGCTTACTTTATGGTAAGAATACAGTATATATACATATACAAAATGTGTTAATTGAACGTTTATGGCATCAGTAAGGCCTCCAGTGAACAGCAGGCTATTAGTAGTTAAGTTTTGGGGAGTCAAAAGTTATACATGGATTTTCAACTGCATGAGGGATCCAAGCCCTTAATCCTGAGTTGTTCCAGGGTCAATTATAAATAGTGGTTTGGGGCTATTTGCATATTGCATTGTTTGGATTTGTCCGCAGGATTTCCCAAGAGACTAACTGCTTAAATCATGGCTTCCCAAAATTTTCCTGAAGGTATTAAGAGTGAGAATTATAGGGAGGGCCTGGAAGACAGGTAGTGCAAAATTGTCCCGCCCCAAACAGGAAACTTCTTTCTAGTTCTGTGTTTTGTTTTAAATGTTGTGAATTTGGCATGTTATTTTATAATTGGTTTTCCCATATATTTCCTAGGAAAACTAGAGCTTCAGGAAGGTATGTCTGTTTATACAGAGCACTGTTTCTCCAAGGATATGGTACTAGAATCTGAAAACCCAAAGAAGCAGGCTCAGATACTACCATACTTGAATAAGAAAGTAGATAAAAATTTGGTTTTAGAATTTCATACAGTTAAATAACTTCTACCAAGAATAATTGTTCTAAAAGTAAACTACAATGAGAACTTGTTTCATTTATGATCTCCTGTAAAAATGGGGGAAACTGTATAAAGTTATTAATATATAAAAGCAATGACTTCAAATTGAAAAGAATATAAGAAAACAGCAGCAGAATCAGAGTCACTGAAATGGAGTCCTCCATAAGTAGCACCAGGATGACAACAGAGAAACTAATATCTGAGAGCAATTTTCTCTATTTATAGAGTTAATTCTTATCAGAATGTTCATATTTAAGTTATCAAAGGGCTCCAATTGTTTTTGACTTCCAGATTCTTTCTTTTAATCCTACTACCTGGTGTGAGTCTTCCCCCAGCACCCCCAGACTTAGCAAGATAGCTAAATTTACCAATTAACATATATCTGTTGTTTTCTTCCTACACCTATTCTTTCAAAATTCCAAGCTAAATCTGAAATCAGTTTTGGTCTACTTTCTAATTTTCTTCCTACACCTATTCTTTCAAAATTCCAAGCTAAATCTGAAATCAGTTTTGGTCTACTTTCTAAAGATCCTTCTCTTCCTATTTTAAAGCAAGCACTTGATATCTTCTTTTAAGAATGTAACCCAAAATTGCACCTTTAAGCTGACAATAGTTTTATACCCTGGTGAGTTACCATGACAACCCTCAGATTCACTTCTGGAAAACAGCAACAAGAGTTTCATCCTATTTCCATCACTGTTACACAGCCTCATCCTACACTTTGGGTTCTGTCAGGAGGAAGATCAGTACTAATTCTTCTGCTTTGATTTGCTTTTCTGAAGAAATGAGATTTGGAGAAAGCAGCTCCTTGTCCTTAAAATGATTGCTATCGAGAGAAAAAAAACCTAGCCAAAACCTTGGAGTCGGCATTTTGCTTTGGAAGGTAGCTTTGATTTGGCTTTCCAGGTTTTCATACCTTTATTTTTTCTTGTTCTTTTACCATGATGGGTCTAGTTACAAATCTAGAGTGGTGTTTTTTACAATATCGGGTGTCCCACCTTCATAGATTTACAAATGTGGCCAGTGACTCACTTTGAAAGGTTGCTGTTTTACCTTGAGAAGACTTTGGAATCTCAGTAGGTACACCAGCAGCTCAGTGCTTTGCTCTTATTTGTATGCAAACTAGATAGTTGGTCAAAAGCAAAACTTCCTTTTCCTTTTCCTTCATGCTCCACATCATCAGGTAGCACATCTAGAAATGTCTGATAACTAAGTTGTCCAGGCATTTGGCTGAAAATAGGGTAAGCCAGAAATAGTTCATCTCTGGACCAGAGTTCACACTTAACTTATTATAAGAATAAAAGGAATGAAATGCCAGTGTTGGTTCTTTTGGAAGGATTTTGGAATCAAGTACTAAAAACTAGAAATCTGGACAGCCTGCAGATATTTCATTTTAGAGAGCTCCATAGAAGTGCTTAAAATGTAGGGATTCAAACAGTGCAAAATATCTTTGTCCAGTGAAGTACTGCAATTGTAATCAGGGACGTGCTGACAAGTGGCCTGAATATTTCTGTCCACTGTTGCCTTTCAGGCCCTTCATACAGTGAGGATTGTGTCTGTGGGCCACCTCTCACACACTTGCCTGCAGTCCTGGGAACCTCGACTGTTTGAGTTTCACAACAAACTGAGCAATTTACTTATCGCAGGGTAATGCTTCTCCTACCTGAGATACCCTTATAAGAAATTGTTACACACGGCTTTATTTCTGGATACTATTTCCTCAACTGTAAACATTTTAGTGCTTCTCATTGAGAACTGAAAAGTACTCCTGTTTGTGGTAATTAAAAAAGAGGGAATAAAATAAAATAAATAAAAATTTTAAAAAGAGGGAAATGGAAATTGTGAATAGAAACTTGAGTTAAACAGGTCGGCATATTAGAAAAAAGAAAAAAGTGTAAGAGGTAGAAGAAATTCCAGGTGCATTTCTACGGTGTTCTGAGTAAAGAAATAATTGAGACTTGAGTGAAATAACCTAAGGAGCTGGGCTTTCACGTGAGGTTATCAAGAAGGAAGTTTAAGATAGATCACTATAGGCATAAGAGAGAATTGAGAAATATCTACTTGGATATATGGATTAGGTTAAGTAAAGATAATCCAGAACTTAATTTTCTTAATTATTACAATTATTATATGATAAAACAGCCTGAAGATTAGGATCAGACACCAAAGATGCGAAAACAAAACACGATCACCCATGTCAATAAAAGAAAAACAAAACTCAAGATTCACATAATCTGGAATAAGACAATTTCATTGAACCAATAGAATTGAGACCCTGAAAAGTTTTGAGCATACAGTAAGGTACAATAAAAATAAATAAATAAATAACCCCACAAACATCAGTTTTTACAGATGTGTCACAGGTATTAGGTTTATTTAGTGTGCTTGTGTCATTGCCTTGTTTCAGTAAGTGGCAAAATAATCATCAGGGCATCTATAAGGCTACTCCTGAACTCTATTTTTTGAACACTATTTCTCCTTAAGGTTTTAACCTTCTAAATCACACAATTTCTAAGGGAGAATAAACTGGGGATGACCAACCTACACTGGGGAGCTGAGAGTGTTTCAAGTTATTAGAGAGTATGCATCAACACAGTTAATTCACACTTCAGGCCTTCGGATAGCTTGGGGCTTCAGCTTCTATCCCAGGGAGCGGGCACCGCGGTAAACTTCACAGTTGGCCTTGCCTTGAAATGCCTACTGATCTGCCTGGGCCTGTAAGTAATTTTATTGTATCCTTAAAATTGTACCCTTGGCACAACTAATCTGAAGGAGCAACATATTAAAGAGAATTTTAAGAGCACAGGAGAGAATATATAACATAAAGCAGGACTTAAAAGATTGTTACATATCTTCTACATTAATATTAGTTTCCCAAGAAACATAAATATTATATATATGTATAATGAGCTTATCTTAGTCTTAGTGTTTTTATTATCTTTGATTCTTTCTATCTTTGAAAACCCAGCATTATGAAAACTGCACATTTTTTAAATGTCTTAATATGCATACTTTTCATTATATAAATTTATTTTCATTGTCTAATATCCTTCCTAATTTCTCTTTACCATTCATTTTGATGAAATATTCCATTTCATCATTTCATTAGGTTTTTTGCAATTCACATCAGGGTTTCTAACTGACTTGTTTTGAATTGGAGAATTTTTTTAGTTTTCAGTTTGTTCCTTGATTTTTCTGCATATGTTCCCTCACCACGTCTGTCATTCAAGTCATTCAAGTATTTTGGGATTAATAATCAATTCAAAGAGGTACGGTCATGCTAGTGGTATATCTTTTCCATTACAATTTTACATATCTCACTAATTTAAAAATTTACTATTCCAGTTTTCTGTTCAGCCTGAAAATCTTTGCTGATCAAATTGCTTATTTTCTAACTAAATGACACAGAAGCCTCAGACTATTTATCAGGCTGTAAACTGAAGGACTACAGACTGGTAACTGTGCAGATTACTGTGATGTTATGAACAAAGAGCAAACATATGCACTATTGCCTGTGATATGAAATTATTTCACACTATAAATTTTTAAATTTCTTTTTTTTTATTTGAAGTTTATCAGGTGAAAGGATTCAGAACATGCCACCCCAAAATACTCCACACTTCAACATATTGATTATTTTGAGCAGAAGGTGCTTGAGAAATAGCAGATGCCTAAAGGACTGTGGGACCTACCCTCTACCTAAAGCAGGTCATAAAATTACCCATGAGAAAGGTGCCCTCCCAGTACCTTGAAGGGAAGATTCTTATCACCAGAGACTAGAAGTCCTAGATGAAATGAACCTGTACAAACTTATCAAAAAAACCCTTATCTTCCATTAGTTGCCCCCTTCCTGTAATTATTAATTACTGTCCCACAATTTACTGCCCCTAGTCCCAGATCCTTTGTCTTGTCACATCTATACAATTTATCGTTCTTTGTGTAAAGAGATTATAATATAAATTTTTGGACCTACTTGCTTCTTCAGGTCTCCTGTTTTATCTGAAGACTCTCATGTATATGAAAAATAAATAAATAAATCTGCATGACTTTCTCTTGTTAATCTGTTTTATGTCAGTTTAATTCTTCAGCCAGTCACAGAACCTAAGAGGATAAAAAAAGTTTTTGTCCTTCCTTGACAAACAGCAAAGTTTTCTCTCTCTCTCTCTCTTTCTCTCTTTCTCTCTCTTTCTCTCTCTCTCTCTCTCTCTCTCTCTCTCTCTCTCTCTCTCTCATACAGAGTTCTGTACACTACATCATATAATGTTGCATGTTAACTGTGTCATACATCCAACATTACATCATACTAGAATCAAGGTTCTCAGAATTGAAAATCTTGAGTGGATCAAGTCAAGCTTATGTCATATTTGTTCTTCACATTATAATTATGTGGACTACACTAGTGACTCATAAGACTTTGAATGAACACTTCATTCACATTGCTTGGAGAAATGACAAAGAACCAGTCACCTGAATTTTGTTTCTTCTTATGATAACTTTCTTTTAAAAACACAGATCTAACAATTTAAAGCTTCAAATGAATGATTCGCCGTGTATACCACAAACATAAATAATTTAATTGTCTATATGCTAAAAACTTACATTCTTTGCTATAGTTAGTAGTTCCTAGATGTTACGTTGCTAAGAACACAAAAAAAGAGATTAGAAGAGGAAAAAGAACAAGGTAATAAATGTTAAGATCAAAGGCAACAACAAATTTTTCCTTGGATAGTCAGTGTCTATTATACAGAAGTTCAAATTTATGTCTTCAACAAAATATAACACTGATCCTCCAGAAGCACTCTGCCATCCTTGAATCTTAGGCAAGTGCCAAGTTCAAAAGTTTAAATGGTAAAGAAATAACTGGCACATCAGAGAGGCACTAACGATCCTTCTCACAGCCTTGATAATATCATCTTAAATTCAGGGTGCGTTGAACATAACACTTACCCTGGCATCAACTTTTCAAGGTTCTTCAGATCCAAAGAAAAAGGATGCAATGCAATTCTGCTCCTTAAATAAATTTTCTTCTATCTTGGTTTGTGCGACAGGGTGAGAGGTCAAAATGATCTCAGTCTCAGTCAAAAGTACTGTATTCCTGTGAAGGACTTTGGGGAGGGGTTTGCTATTTTTAATTAGCATCACAATAGCTTCCCATCAAATCCTAATCCACTGCATATTTCTAGCTTTTGTGATTTTTATAGCCTGTTAATTCTCTTTGTTTTCCCTAACAAGACTTTGTTCCTGAACTTCTAAAATCCACTTTAAAATTTTATCAAATTCGATAGGACTCTCATTTTACATTGGAGATATAACCAACCTCAAGATTTACTTACATCTTTGAAGTGAGTTCTCTTCCTTTATATGTGGCTCCCACGTACACAGGAATGACCTTTTCCTTTTTTAAGTCTACATATCTCTTTACCTAAGAACTATGGAGGTGTGAAGGCGTCAGGAACAAGAGTGGAATTCTAACATTTTACTCCTGTATAGATACATTCATTGAGTTCTCAAGAACATGAAAGTGGGGCTTAACTTTTAGTCCCAGGTAAAACTAGAAATCTCAGGAGGAAGTTTAGAAGCTTTATAGAATAGGCATCACCATTATCACCATCATCAATAACATTGTTGCAACTGGTAATTTTATAGCATGCTTACTGTGTCTTAGACATTGCACGAAACACTAATTATCTCATTTAATCCTCTAAATAATCCTATAAAAAGTGGGCTGTTACTATCTCCATTTAAAAAGGAGAAACTACATTTTCCTGGGATAAACTGGTTTACTTTACTAAAGATACTAATGAGTGGAACTACTATAGTATCATTAGAATACAGACAATCTGATTCTCTAGTTCCTGTTCTTAAGCACTCAGTCTAAAAGTAGACCTGCTTAGCAATTGATTTTTAGAGATAAAAATGATCTTAGATGTTGAGTGTCTCCTTGAACTTGATGGATTATCATAGTTACATTATATATTTTATTTATAAAGGTTTTTAAAAAAATATTATCTAATTCTCTGACTTGATTGATATTGCTAATGAATGAAGAATATCAGATAATTATCAGTTGTTTACTTGTAGAAAATATAGGAAAACCTATATCAAGAAATAAGGGAAACATGGTAATTATTTTTACAGCAAAATTATTTTATAAAGTGTGTGTTATTTTAGAGAAGAAAGAGAAAACATTATTTTTAGACAGGTATCTTTTTTATTTCAGTTTTATAAGTTTATGGAAGTATTAGTCAGGAAAGCCTAATCACTTTAGTTATTTTGACAGAAAAATCCTCTGCATCTAAAACTTATTTTTGCCTTAGAATACATTCTGCTAAAAATTGACTTCTAATTATCTTTCATTATCTCAGATCTCCCACTAATATCTTTCATGCATCTGTTCATCAAGTTGCACAGATTTCCAAATGGGATTAGCAGTCTTGACAACTTTGCTATTAGCTGCACCAATAGCATCCTTTGAGGATGTTTTGCTTCTCTTCTGCTTTAGCAAATGTTTCATTATTTTAGTGTTATTTGGTATGGGTACAATCTGGAATTTGCATCTGTAACATGAATTTCTTGTTTTTTAAAAAGCCATACAGAAAACATTAATCATAATAACAAATACCGGAAAAAATTTATTTTTACTGTATTTATCCCAATTACTAAAATATTTTAAAGAAAAAAGTCATTTAAGTCTTCCTAAAAATTTACATTTATGCATATATCATTTAAATTGTATACATGCATATATAAAGCAGATTTTTTGGAATCTGGAAAGAAAGCCAATAAATTGCTTTTTTATGGCATAGAAATATATAACTTACCTCAAGAATTGAAAGACAAATCCAAAGATAAGTTTTGTCTTTTTTGTCAAGAAAACATATTCTCATTCTTATAAACTGTCATTACAGAAGTTGCTGAGATTTTTTTTAACTTTAAATAATGCCCTCTTTCAAAATGAGTAATATATTTTTTAACTTTGAGAACATTACCTTCTAAAATGTTTTTTTGTGTGTCATACTTACACCTTTAGCATTCCATTAATGTGTATCTACTTTTAAAAATTAAAATAAGTTATTTTTATATCCCATGGAACGGATTTGCTTAAGTTTTTTTTTTTTTTTCTGGTTTTCGGAAGCAACAGGTACTTAGATTATTGATTCTTTCTCACTTTGAAATGATAGTCTTCTCAGTCTACTCTATTCTTCCCTTCCTTCTCTTACCCTTCCTTCTACCCTTTCTTTTTTACTTGACTATTTTCTCCCCCCACTTCCTTCCTTTCTTTATTCTTTTTTTGAAAGAAGGTGACTTAAAATGTGGCAGTCACTGAATCTCATATCTGTTAAGAGCTGATAATAGATTTTAGTAAAATACTGGGGCCATTTAGAGGCAACATGGAACTTTATTTATATTTGAAATGTGGATGGTTGCACATTTTGTTGACTTCAATACCAGGCTAATGGCTTAGTAACAGTAAATTATTGAAAATACCAACTTTTGTTGGGAGACCATAGATCCATGTATAAGACCTCAGGAGAACTGAGTTGTGATAATCTCCACTTTGAACTCTACACACATGGTGAGAGGCAGTAAAAATGCTCTTCGTTGTGCAAAAAGGAGAAGTCCATCTTTTTACTTTCTTGATAGTCTAGTGTGGTTAGAGATCAAAACAGGAAGTGCCATTGTTAATAGCCAGAAACATGAAAGTTCTGTTCTTAAAAGCACCTTGAACCTTCTTCCCCATGAGGACATTTTGAATACAGGAACTTCGGGTGGGACCATATGGCTTCCTGAATTCTCTTCAATCAAAGTGGTAAAGTTTATAGGTTATTTTTTTTTGGCGGGGGGAGAAGGTGGGGACAAGGGGGACATTGTTTTATTGCTTATATTGAATATTCAAATGAATACAACAAACTCCTTTTTTGTTCTAAAATGCAGTTAAAGAATAGATGTTTGCCATTTCATAAGAGAACAACATTAAGTTCATTTTAGATTTTTAGGAGCATCTGTGATTTTTCACGTGTGGTTGAAAAATGACCAGTAGAGATGAAGTACCATTTTATTTTTAGAGAAAAGCCTAAACACACTTTCCCAAAATATTTTTTTAAGTTTTTTTTTTTCCTACCAGGGAAGTTCTGTCCACAGCTAAATATGGATGCATCTACTTTTATGATAAAGACCATCTTTTTTACCCAAATATACTGATGGTGAAATCCTTAAGTGTTAACTAGGTTCCTGGTACACAAATACTAATAAGTCATTCTTTTAATACCTCTTTAAAAGAATGAAAAATGCCATAAGCCTGAAAAATGAAGGGGAAAGCCAGGAAAAAAAAAATATAATAAATAGATATCTCAGTCTCTAAATTTTCATTTCCAGCCTTTCAAGTTTTCTCCCAGATCATGTCTGATGGCAAAAATAAATATTCTTGAACAAAATAAGAATATGCATACAATTTCTAAAAGCAGAAAAAATCCAAGCTACTTTTTTATTTTCCTAATGAAATAAGACTATTTTAAGCAAAGATATGCTAATTAATTTATTGAGGGGACATTTTCAGCCCAAATGCTTAATTAAGTTCTTTACTGGTAAACTTTTATCATACCAAAAACACCGCTTAATACAGTAACAAAATAAATAAAGGACATTTAGATCCCCAGATAATGGACCAGAAAGTAAAGATAAAACAACTTTCTACACACCCCAATCCAGTCAACAACTTGACAAAGAACACCATTTTATGTGTCTTTCATTAAAGTCTTAAATATAGTTGAGTTTGGAGTTTTTTATGTATTGATTTCTGCATACGGTAGGTAGAAAAAGAAGTTTTCTGACTTATCTATTGTAGAATATGATATAGTTTTCCTTAATGTAGAATAAGAAGCATTTTGCAAAACTATTGAACTAGTCTAAGAATACATGGTATTGTATCAAATCTCCTAATCGAGCAATCATCTTGAACTTTTTTTTAGTTTTTTTCTACCATCAAAGTGAAGAAGAGGTAATGTTATAGGATCAGAATGGACTCTACAAGAGGTCTCCTTATCCCGCATGTGTTATTGTAACAGAATATGCTTAGAATTCCATTTATCATCTGCAGAAACCAAGAGAAGCAGCAACAGTTAGCAAAATAGAAGAGGAGAAGGGGCTAATTTCAGAGTCTCAGTGTTTTGGAGTCTGATATGATCACTGAGCCACTGAATTTAGCCTCCTACCTTTTCTCCCTCCAATATCATGGTACTTCAGTCCGCATTTTGTTTTACAGAGTTAATTGGAAATTTAATGGGCTTTATTTATGCAGTTAGAATTTTGAAATTGTGTGGAAATGAAAAAGGAGTGAGCACTTGATTGCAGGATCAAAGTTCTATTTAAACTGTGGGATTCTTATAGGAAGAAATTAAAAAGCTTAAAAAAAACCTTTACATTTAAAAAGTATTTTACAATGTACAAATCACTTTCATATAAAATTATTTTATTTGATCATACAATGAGGTCCAGAGTTATAGCATGAGTTACTGCCAGAACTATGATCATAATAAAATATGCAATCTATTTCCTAGACTCTTTGCATTCCCCCTTCCCCTGCTTTTTCCTCCCAATCCCAAACTTCCTCTCAACTCCAAATCCATGATTGAATCTGAAACTTACTGTATGGATGCTTAACGACACATAAAAAACTAAAAGCTTTCTGAGGGCAAATTTAGTGTCCTATTTATTTTTGCATCTGTAGTATCTAATCCAATGTAGGTATTTAGCTGTTGAATAAAAGCATAAATGAATACATGAAATAAAATTAAAATATAAAATGAAATAGAATTTTTTAGGTAGTAAATAAAAATAACAGATGAATATTGTAGATCTCAGACAACTATTTAGACTATTAAGTATTGTATTAGATGCTATTCATTTATCTATCATATAATCTGTCACCTATTTCGTTAGCTTCCCTCTATATAATACATTTTATCATCTATTATTGTTTATAAATGTTTAGGTCACTAAATCATAATTATTATTTAGAAAGACTTTTGTTAACAGCATAGAGTTAAGAGTTCATCTTTAGTAATGTAAGGCTTATTGGAATACAAAAATAAAAATGGTTCTAATTACCTGTCATATTTGGGAGTACAAGATCATTAACTCATATTTACATCAGTTTTCATTATTTTTTTTTGCTGTTATCTTTTCTTTATAAATTTCAAATCATTATGAAAGCATCAACTGATCACTTTTGAATTATTCCATCAACATGTCTATCTATGACTAGATTCCAACTGGCCATGCTTAGATAAAACAAGTTGTCACACATATATTTCTTTCTATTTGCACATCTAGGTAAAGATCCTGGACATGTTGAGCTTTATTTTATTTTTTGCAAAATGTCTATAAGTAAATATTTGTGTATGTGACTTGGAATAGAATTTAGAGGAACTAATTTATTATTTATTTAAGACTAATAATTATTGGGTTCACATATTATTAGCAAGATACACTGAGCAAAATTAATTTCAAAGAATATGCAAATTTTACAAAACCAAACCCATAAAGCAAAGATGAAACATCCAGGATTTGATTTAAATTTTCAAGATTCATACCAAAGAAGAAAATACTGAAAAATGATCCTAGCTGTTACCTTTACCAACTTAGTTACTGCTGTCAAGAAACACTACACGATGCCATCTAGTGACAAATGATCGACATAAGATTAATCACATAGAAATGACAGAATGAGGAAGTGAAATCCCCAGGATTTTATATGTAAAAGGGAAAAGTCAGTCTGAGAGAATTATATTTGATAGGTTAGTTTTATTTCTCCAGGAAACAGAGTGTATGAAAATTTACCACTGATCTTCAACTTGAGGGGTTTTATTTTGAAATACTGTATTGCCACCTACCTCCAGATCTGCACCTCTACCTCCTGCTGCCCCCGTTCACCATCCAATCTGCAGCTGAACTCAGACCCGAATGTTCTCCAAGTTGCAGCCCTCCGTACAGTGACAGGTGGCAAAGGTGGCGCACTTCAGACACCAGTCTCAACAAATTAAAAAAAAAAACAAACAATAAAACAGAAAAGGGAACCAAGATGATTCCCCAAACACTCTACACCCAATAAAAAATAACAACAATAATAAACTGTTGCAAGTACAAAGAATAAAATTAAATAAGGACCAGAGGAAATCACCTTTGTTTGTCCTGGCCGATGACTGTGCAGACCTGATGCTGTCTTGTTCCTTGTACCGAATCCTCACTGAAAATGCTGGCGACCTCTCTTTGAATGGCTCTAGCATTGTGCCCTAAGGGAAGTAATTTTTTTCCAAGTTTTCTCATCTTTTGTAAACAGATGGCGGAGATTTTTTTTTTTTTTTTAAGAGAAAGACCAACAATCTGTCAGCTGTGGAATTCTCATAGTCCAGCAATTTTCTTTTGGTTAATTTTTCACAACTAGATTAACCAGTGCTGCTGTCACAGATACATTTAAGAAAATGAGACACTTTGCCATGTTCACATATATCTGGTTAAAGCTCAACAGAAATATTTCAGTTACCTTAGAATATTAAGTTAAAAACCTTTGTAAAATGAAAAAGAAAAGCTTATCAAAATCTCTAGCTTTAAGTACATTTAGTTGTTTTCTTTTTACTAGTGACAACATGCTGTGACTTGAGCACAATGTGTGGAAATTGCATAACCTTTATTTCCACAAATCAAAGCTATTGAGAAATGGGAAGGCCCGGCAGGAGCTGCTGCATGAAATGTTGATTTAAAAATTTTTACCTTTATGTCTAAAGTTTTTCTTCTTTCTTTTAATTATTGTTCAGTTTTAACTATCACTGAGCTTTGTTTTGTTTATAACTAAAACCAGACATGGCAACAGGCCAAATAACATGTGTTTTTTTTAATGTTTTCTCTGTTTCTTATATTCCCCTTAGTTCAACTTTATTTTGTTATTTTGTGTGTTGTGGACTAATCTAGGCAAAGGACTATTAATTCAAGTATTAAAACCATCAAAGAAAACATTTGGTGTAATTTCCATGCCTTAGGGGAAAGTTTTGCTGCCTTCAGCCCAGTCCATTCCAAGTTTAGGGGGGCTACAGACTGTCCTTTCTGTACTACTTTCACATTTAAAATAGTAACCAGTCAGATGGTTATTTGTGTCAAAGTGAGCCTGAATGCATTATGAGAGAGTTAAAAGTGGAAAAAAAAAAAAAAAACACTACACAACACTTCTCCTTTGGGTTTTCTGTGTTCCTCTTTTGTTCCAGCAGAGGTTTGGTTGTGCTACCCCGACACTGACACACTTCTTTCCTTAGAACCACAGTACTGCTGAGAACATAAAAACTCCTTTACCAGTGAAAATTTCTGGCGTTATCCTAGGGAGAAGATGAAATGCGAATCTTTAACACCCTCTTGGAAATCAAGAGGTAAAAATGGGTAGTGAAATGCAATTTTGTTAGGAGGAATTCTACTGGGGTATTTCGTTACCCCTTTCAATATTTAAACTCATTTTGAGGAGGTATTCATTTGCAAAAAAAGGACACTTGCAGCATCTCGGATATAATGAGCATAAACCTCTTTTTAGGTTCTAGATTTATGGTCAAAGATTATTTTCCTCTGTAATGTTTCTGCTTGAAGAAGTGTTTCAGTATTCTTTAAAGTAAATTTCAGAGATCACAAGGCTAAAATAGTAATTATAGCAAAAATCTATTACCCAGTTTAGTTCTGAATTACAGTGGCAGCTTTTCTTTTATCTTTAAAAAGATGATTTTTCACCCCTGTGATTTTTTTGGTTAGAGATGTATATTATTGTCTTTCTGCCCACATCGCCTTCTAAAAGAATCTGTTCCCACCCACAAACCTGCTGAACGGATGGGCCTAGTCATCCATGACTATTTCAGATGACCTCACTCCTCTGGCCATAGGTGAGGAGGACCAGTATATGGAGACCCACTGTGATAGTCAATTCATAGGTTAAACCAAGCCAATTTGAAAATTTTGAACTGGGGCATGAGAGTCATTACTGGGTGGTAGGAATTAGATTTGCAGAGTCACAGGTATTTCGTTTGAGAGTTGTCCCATTTGTAAATCAAATTTATGAGATGCACCAAAGTAAAAATCTCACATATGAAGCCAGCCTAAGAGAATGGCATAGACTAGATATGCGGAGAGAATTAGTAACAAGAGCTCTAGTTGACAATTTTGAGATCCTTCCTTATCATCCAGGCCTCTTTCTCCTTTCTGAATATATATATAATATATATATATATATATATATATATATATATATATATATATATATATTAGCATGGTTTGGGTTGGAATGCCCTGATTGTCTTAAGCCAATTAACAATATTGCAGCCCTCTGTTCGTGTGACTAGTTCAGAGTAGGCAAGCAAATCAGTTAGAGACAATGAAGTTAAAGAGACAGATGGTTACAGGAATTCTGAGAAATTTTTTCCCCTCTGATCCACGAAAGTTGCCTCAACATAATCTCTGCTTTTGTAGATATCAACTAGGAAGCATGTAGCTCTGGTTGTTTTCTGACTGTCTTCTTTAAACCATTAAAGAAGACAGTTTCAGGTGAAAACTGCGTCATGGAAGACTGAGTGCAGCAAATGAATGCCGACATTATAGGGCCAAGGGTTTTTTAAAAAAAAGCCTGCCCGGTTTTTGGACGTCTCAGTCATACGAGCCAATAAATCCCTTTAATTGCTCAAACTGTTTGGCTGGATTTTTAGAAAACTTACAACAGATCTTAAATTTGTGTGAGACTCATCGTTTTCCAGGTCTCAGAAGATCAAGCAGTTCCTTGAATTTTACCAGTCCCTAAGAAGAGCAATTCTTAGCACTACACTCTCTATTGTGTTTTGCCTGGTTCAGTGTCATCTAACAAAGTGCCTGGCAGCTTTTTAGTTGCATATCAGTAATTATTAAATGATAAGTCTCTTCTTTTACCCTCTCAATACTATTTTTTGCATACATCTTTGAAAGCAGTGCATATCGAAGAGACATCTGACTTTCAGATTGTGTGAAGTGATCTTGGAGAAAATTAAAGACAACTAAACTAAAAATCAAATTGAGGGTGATTAAGGAAGAACTAGTCAACTTCACCAAGGCTAGGAAAAGTAGAATGATAGTGCTATGAAAACAGACAACATGACACATACTTCCTTTTTATATAATATTCTATGGACACCTTCATCCCTACCTTGATAAGAATTCATCCTCTGCATTTGCAATGCAAGTACATGGGGGAAAAAAATACATTTATTCCCATGGTCAAATCAAGGTGTGTATCTGGAACTTTGGTGCATTACTTCATTTAATCCTGACAATCCTGCCCGTTGGGGATCATTAGTTTTATCACATGAAGGGTGAAAATGAGGAAGAGAGATTAATGAACTTACTCAAGATAGTCAGCGACAAAGCTAGCATTGGAATTAAAAGGTCCACTATTACTTTATGATAGTTATTTAATTGTGATTAATTTAGAACCTCTCTGGACTTGCTAGATCTAATGAAGAGGAATTTTCACTTAAAAAGGCTAACTCTATAATCCACTCTTTGTTCTGCTTCTGTAGACATGCTTGCTGTATAGGCCAAAGGGCAGAGTGATCTTGAAATCAACTGAAGACTCACCTTCCCCTTTGATCTTCTGTCTAGATAACAGATGTATTGTCTAAATTCCCGTCAGTAACTGCCTGTAGCCAATAGCAACTCCTCAAGCACCTGTAACCCGTAGCAACTCCCATGGTCTGTAACTGCCCAGGGACAAATCAACCAATCAGCTCATGCCAACTGTAACAGCATAGATAAGCCCTATAAAAGCAAAATTGCCCTTGAGCTCCGGGCCCAGATCTTCAGAGCGCTAGTTCTTCTGGAACTGCTGGCATAATGAACCTGAGTTCTTGCTCTCTGCTTTTATGCAACACCAGAGCTTTTGTTGAAAGTGCATGCATAGAATATCTCTGGAAAATATCATAAGATGCTGGACAGTGGTTCCATTCAGGAATGCTAACTAGGTGACTGGGAATGGGAAATATTTATTTTCCACTGCCCAATGTTTTGTCCCTTTTGACATTTATCATGTATTTCAATGAAAGTTCTCCCAGTTTTAGAGAATACAAAGATTCTTGCACTGAATGTTCTCACAAACCACTGAAACTGCCTGAAAAGTCTTGAAAGGACTGTATTTTTTTTTGTGGTATCAATTTGTAAGTTAACCTGGAGATTTAGATTAGATCAAATATCCCTAAGGTCCAATAAAAGCCAAAGGGACCTAACTTCCTAAAGAGTGCAGAGAGCAGCAGTATGGAGTCCAGTAATTAATCACTCCAGATACCTTCCATAGGTGAGGACAAGGCAAAGGCAAGCATACTCTGCACATTGTATTTTCTGAGACGCACAGCAGGCATCTCATAAAAGCACTGGAATAGGCCCCACAATCCAAACAAAGGATGATAAAGAAAATTCATGTATGTAGGCACTGGCAGTTTGCCTTCATTCTCTAATGGCAAACCCTACTGGAGACAGGAACCCCTTGAAGCTTACCTTGTCTCTTTTTACCAAAGACAGTTTAGCATATGCATGTGTGTTTAAACTAACTGCTTCACATTTATGAAATTTCTCAAGTGTCAGAGATCCCAATTGAATGTTAGCATAAGAAGCTATTCTGTCAAACATGGCACGGTTTTTCAGTACACCTACTTGGGTGTTCATATTTTTGAGTTGCCTGAAATACTAACAACAATGAAAACTTTTCAATGCACCAAAATTAACATAAATATGAGGCATACAATTAAGATCCACTGTTCTTAGCATCAAAGATAGTCACTTCTAATTTTGCTGCTATAGAAGCAAATCAGTTCTGCTAACTAAAACCCACAGTATTTTTCACATTATTTTTCTGAATTTCTTCTATCTATTTCAGTACTTGAAATGCTAAAAAATTCTGCTACAGCACTCTTTCTGGAAGAGTCTGTGTGCTGTCTTTTGATCTCTGCTTCTGGTTCACAAGTTACTCTTGGCTAAGTTATAAAGCAAGAGAGGTGATTTTATTTATGGAATTTTGTATTATTTTTTCTTTTCAGCATGCTGCATTTCCTCCTCAGAGACCTTAGAATTTTGCTGCAAATTACAACAGGAAGGGGCAATGATAGATAGTCTTTGCTAAGACCTCAGCACTATAGGAAGAGAGTCCTTGAGTGAGATCCCAACTTGAAAGGTATTTCTGGCTTTTTGTGTGAGACATTATCCCCAGAATCTTAACTTTTATGAGAGAAGAATAGAAAGGCACCAATGGAAAAATACATCTTATGCTTATAGCTGGCATTCCATTAAGCCCGAAGGAAATGTTGTTTGTGCCTTTGCTTCTCTCTGCCCACAAGGGGCTTCTGCAGATCGCCTTCTAAAGTCAGATGAGGAATTCCCGGCAACTGACACTGGATTTCACAATGGTGGTGCTTAACAGGATGCACTAAGTGAACAACTTGGTGTTATCATAGGACATGGATCTAGCAATGTTGATATCAGGCCTCACATGGCAATGTAAACTGGTCAGTCTGACAGATTTTCCCCCAGGCTTTTATCCTTATCTCTCAACATTGCCTAACATTTAGTTCCTCTTCCTTAATTCCAATTTGAACATAGCTTGAGGTCATCTCATAAAGCTTCATAGATTTAATTGTCTCATTTAGATCACCACCATGAAAATCTCCTGCTACCCTATTGTAAGCTTTAATCTACAGTGTAGATTTTTTTCTTGACCTGTTGCCTGTCTTATATTTCCTTTGTAACTGTTTAATGGAAGAAAGTAAAATCCTTTGAGAAAAGTAATCCACTACCTTCTCTGTCTTATCTGGAGATCTCTGCTCCATTTGGCTTGTTATATAGTTTATAAAAGCACTGAGACTTGCCTTAATGAAGAGAACTCAGAAAGGCTCTATCTTGAACTTTGCTGAACTCAAATCAGGAGGCCACAATATATAAAACCCATTAACTCATGGAGACCCATAAGGGAAATCCTTAACACTCCATGGCTGAAGCTCTGTAATTTTGAAATACAGATGAAAATGCCTTTCTTAAAGGGATGTTTTTATGATTAATTAGAAGAAGTGCATAATGTGTTCTGAGTTCCTGCAGCATAAGTCCCATTTAAGGAAGCTATTATTATTCATTATTACCATCCAGATGCTGGGACTATATATTTCCCAAGGACAAAATAAAATGTAGGAAGATGCAAAAGCTCCAGATTATTAGAAAGCTCTAGGGCAACAAGCATATGGTAGGCATCCTTTGATAAATATTTTAAATACATATTTATATCATAAACTGCCTAGTGAAATTAGAGAGATGACATTGAGCACTCTCACCAGAGTTCAGTGAGTTCCTTGGTGCATTAAGTGGAGAATTCTACAGGGGATAGATGGTTTCCTGCCAGTGTTTGGAGTAGACCCCTTTCCTGTGCTGTATGTAGCTGGAAGGTAATTTGGCCATATTTTTAAAATTGCAAATTCACATCCTCTTTGACCCAGCAATTCTACAACTAGGAACTTACCGTATGGATATACTTGCATTGCAGCATTGTTTATAATAGCAAAAATTGGAAGCCAGCTAAATGCTTGTTAATAAGAGGATGATTATATAACTTACTGTAAACACATTCAATAGTATATTATGCAATTAAAAAAAAGAATAAGGAAGATTTATCTCTGCAGATATGGAAAGATCTCCAAGATATGTTTTTCAACAAACTGTAAAGCAATATGTATAGTATGACTGTACTTGTGTAAATAAGAAAAAGGAAATGTGTATAGGCTGATATATATATATATATATATATATTATATTATATACATATATAATATAACATATATATTATATAATATACTTATATATAGAATATATATATGTATGTACACAGAACAACTGTGGTTAATTTTGTGGGGAGAGAAACTTGGAGTGTTATGAGAGAGGGAAACCATTTTTCTGTTTAAAACCAAGTGTTCATATTACTTTAACTTTTAAAGAAAGAAGAGATTCTCCCTTCTTTCTCCTACAGCTCAGGAGGCAGCTTGAAAAGCTATTGGTACTAAACAGCTTACACTGTGGCCATTATTTCCTAGAGAGATGCACCTTGGACATCCACATTGCCATAGAAATCTCATTCTTACCCTAGAATGATGATTTGATCAGAAACACCTGGTTTACATCTAAAATACCTGTGAGGCCAAACCTCTCATTCTCAAAACCAGGTTAAGAGATTGGAGACAAGATGAAATTTGTTTTCCAATCTCATCACCTGTAATTTTGTTTATAAATATCTATTTGACTCCAACTACACCTGCGTCTATGTCACTGATGGTTACCGATCCTTATTTATAATTGTTATAAATATATTAAAGACTATAAATGTTGTCTTTTTCTCCTTCCCCTTTCATAAAACACCTGTTCTTTTCATAATTAATAGTTTTAGTTTGACCAAGTACTTTTAAAGGAATACTTTTTCAGCAAAAATATGAAAACCTAACAGGCATTATTTTTATGACAGCCTTCCCTATGTAGAAGTAACATGTAATATATATTTGCAGAAATTCACTTATAAATGAACAGTATAGATGTACAAATACACAAGTACAAAAAATATACAGCTATAGAAGAATGTTACTTTTCAGTTTGTTACCATGCATGCATCATGTAAAAACAATTTCAGATTTCTTGGTTTAAAGGAATTTAAAATTAGTCACTAAAAAGAATCACAGTGCAGTGCAGTCATGTTGGACATACTCTGCAAGTATGAAACTATGAATCATCATTTATACTTAGTCATTTACAAGCAGAGTTAGTCATTTATGAGCAGAGTTAGTCTTTACCATTAACTTACTCTTTATTTTGAGTTCTTATACAACATCCCAGAATTAGGGAAGAGAAATAATCTTCAAACTATTTCTCTCTTGAAGTATGCTCAAATTGAAACAAGTTCTTTGATGAAGGCTGAGCCCAGTATTCTTGCATGTGTCATTTACAACTTTCCGGGGAACTTCTTAAGATGTATGTGTAAAACCACTGTGATATGATTGAAAGAACAGAATATTGCTGATCTCTGCCTTGATTCCCCGAGCTGGCCTTGAGACCATGAGGTATAAAATTATTTTTCTTCTTCAGCTGTGTGACACTTGGTTAAGAATTGGCTTCATTTTTAACTCTTTTTTTTTTTTTAATGTAACGATCTTGATTTCCTTCATGTTCTTGACTGAGGAGCAAAGTATTATCATTTTATAAAACTAAAGAGCAGTAATTCTCAACATGTGGTCCCTGCATCAGCAGAATTAAATCATTTGGGAGCTTGTTAGAACTACTAATTTTTGGACCATGCCCCAGACCTACTGAGTCAGAAACTCTGAGTTTAGGGTCCAAAAATCTGTATTTAACAATCCCTAAAGTTTGAGAATCACTTCGGTATAGAAATTCTTATAGTGTGGAACCAACTACAACAAAATACCTTGCCCAGCCTCTCTGACATCTCTGACCCTGTAATGAAAGTCTCTCAATTCATGTACATACTGCAGAGCAATTATTTTAAAAAGTCAGATACTTAGACTGCTTGCACCAGAATTACATGGAAGATGTGTTAAAATGCAGATTCATAAACTTCTCTGAAAGCACGACCTGAGAATCTGCATTTTAAGCACACATCCCAAACAATATGTAAAGAATGAACTGAAGTTTTAACTCTACCACTATAGTGCTTCTTGAGAGAAATTCTTAGTTCTTATTGTACTTTTCCACATTTTCATTTTGGCAATTTTTTTATTACCCCTGTTAGGTACTTCTCTGGCATTATCACTATTTCTACTTTTGGAAAAGGGCAGGTGATGTTGAGTGACAGGTAGAATTGGGGGAAGTGATACTACCAATCAAAAACAATTTTTTTTAATTATATTATCTTTTTTGAAATGTTTCTCCCAAACTTATGTGCGAATAATTGTTAAGTTGACTAGATTGGAAGAAAATGCTAAATTTTCACGTTACACTTTCAAGTTAAGGATAAAAACAGCAGAAGGCTGTGAAGAGAGTGTTGTACAGTGGCCTCCTCCTGCTCTCCCTACTTCTGGGCTTCACTCCATTCAAGTAGCAAACCAGTGGACTCTTCATCCATTTTTATTTTTTGAATTCCAAGATGATTCAACTTTTGAACACATTCTCATCCTGAGATTCTTATGTTCCTCACTGTTTCACATAATTTCTGCTGGCTCCTTTCCGACCTTTCTTGGAAACTTTTTCTCTTTGTCCACTGCTTATATGCTGCTTTTCCTTTGTTTCTTTCCTTGGTACTCTCTCTCCTCAATCTCAATCTCCTCAGTCTCTCTCTCTCTCTCTCTCTCTCTCTCTCTCTTTCTGTCTTCTCTCCTTTCTTCTCTCCTCTCCTCTCCTTTCTCCTTTTCATGTGCCCCCTTTCCTCTCTTTTAATATTAAGTATTTACTATGGGTCATTTTTTTTAAGTGCATTTTTCTAAGCACTTTACATAGAATAACTCAGTTAATTTTTATAACATTTCACATTTGCAGGAATGGAAATAGAAAAGTTAGGTTAATTCGTCCAATTTGTCACCTAGCTAGTGATGGAACTGTGATTTGAACCCTGGCATTCTGGCTCAATAGCTAAGCTTTTAACCAGTCCATCATATACCTTCTTAATTTAAAAACACATTTGAGCGAGCTAATATGTGTCTTTGACCTCAACTTCTATTTATAAAGTCATTTATTTGATATCTCTAACTGTAGTCTGTGTTGCTCACTGGACAACTTCCGTATTGCATTAAATTGTTAATATCCCCACAATGAACTCATTATCTTTTTTAGCTTTATTCTCCATCTTAGTTAATGGTACCTCTATTGTCCTTGTCACCAATGCAAAAAACCGGAGAACAGTCCTATGTTCTTTCCCTGATTCCTTGTTTCACTGATCTATCTCTAAAACCTCACATCTAAGTGATGATTAAGTCCAGTTTATTCCAACTTTTTACCATATTTATTTTATTTTTGTTTCCTCCTCTTCTTCTCTACTGCTACCACATCTACACTTTGGGATTATAGTAACATTCTCATTCTCTTGAGCAAAAAATTCATTTTCATCTTATGAAATTGTGAGTCTCTTAACTGATTACAGTTCCTTATCTACTGTAAAGCATGGGGCCATATATAAAGGCTACTTATAAAAATATCCATAGAAATTTGTGGAATGATTTTCTGAATTCTCATTTGCCATAATCATATTCCCCTCCACATATCTTTTCTTAGTTGTTTTAATTTTATTTTATACCATGGTGCTCACAATAAATTGCATTCAGTTCCTCCAAATTTCTCTCTCTCTCTCTCTCTCTCCCATGCTAGAACACCCTTTTCCACTTTGCATTTTCCAAGCCTCAAATCAGAATCATTTTATTCTGAAAATTATTTATAACATCTAACTTATTCCACCTCAATATGACACATAAGCTTTTTAATTTTAACACTTATGGCTCTTATTACTTATTTTTTGTCCCTTCTGAAGTATAATCCTCGAAGAAGACTGAACCTTCTTAACTTTCTATTCTCAGCACTTTCATATAGACTCCACATCCACAACTGAATTACTCATGAAGTAATTCTAGAAATAATAATAGCCATTTTTACCTAGCAGTTACCATGTGACAATGATAGGCCCAACTTCAGCGCCACCTCAATGAGAACTACATATTCCACTTCTATATTTTGAAGATTTCTGTAACTTTGTAATATTTTTAAAACATTTTTAAACCCTGTTTCTCTGCAATCATAACAGTAAAACACTTAAAAACAAGTATGTATTATACACTGGTTTTAAGAAGGCAGGAAGTTGGGGTGTACCACATCCTACTCAGAAGAGCCAAAGAAGACAGTAATGATATGAGAGAGGCAGGGGTAAAGGAGAATGAATGATGATGTGGACCTGGCTTTGTGAGTGTTTACCAGCAGTGAACTGCTCATAAAAGTGACAAATTCTCTGTATTTCCCACAACCAAGTCAGGCATTTCTAAACTTATTTGTGGGAGGGGGACCTAACAGAGCAGGAAATTGCTTTGAAGCTCCCAGTCTTAGTTTCTTAGGACTGCTGTTACAAGGTACCACCAATTCAATAGTTTAAACAAAACAAATTTATTCTTTCTAAGTTCTGGAGACTAGGAGTCTGAAATCAGGGTATTGGCAGGGTTGGTTTCTTCTGGAGACTCTGAGGAAGAAACTGCCTCTTTCTTAGCTTCTGGTGGTTGCTTACAATCCTTGACATTCCTTAGCTTGTAGCTACATCACTCCAATCTCTCCCTCCATCGTCACATAGCCTTCTTCTCAGCGTGTGTCAAAATTTCTCTCTTTTTATAAGAATACCCTAATCTAATACGACCTTATCTTAACTTGATTATACCACAAAGACCCTATTTCCATAAGTTCACATTCACAGGTTCCAGGGGTTAGGAGAACACAATCTTTTGGGAGAACACAATTCAATCTATAACGCCCCCTCAAGTTTCCTATGACTTTAAGCTCAGCAGATAGGTCTTTACACTGCTTTTTGGATGGTGGTGTTAAGGGTAGTGAAGAAGTGAACATAGGCTAAAAATCCTGGAGATCTGTGTCACAAATGCCCTACCATTTTATCCATTCAGGTAGATAAGGGTAAGAAGTATTATTTATTTGTTTTTACTTTTTTTAGGTCCTGAAATTGTTATTTGAAATAAATACACTTTTTGAGTTTAATTAAAATAATTCTAAAACATGTATTTGCTATAAAGCATTAGAGTCAAGTGTTTCATTATATGCTTTTTAAAAAAGCATTTATTGTGAACATTTTTGAATATATACAAAAGTTGAGAAAATTAAGTAATGAACTCCAATGTATTCATTATCCAGCTTCAGTCATTATCAGCATTTTGGTATCTTGCTTCATCTATCTTTTACCTTGTTTTTTTTTTTTCTTTTTCTAGAATATTTTAAAGCAAAGCCTAGACTTTATTTCACTTCACTTGTAAAGCCTTCAGAATGTATTTCTCATAGAGAAGGTTAGTAGGATTATGTAAAACAAAGCCCATCAGTGTCCAATAGAACCTCACTCCTAGAGGACAGATTCTTCTCTCACATAGGTTAGACTGCTTTCTCACACTTAGCGTCTGATATGAACCATTTCTCCCAACCCACCCCATTTCTGAGGCTATTCACCTTTTTTACTTAAACGAATCACTGTTTTAGTTTTATATTGCTTTGTAACCAATTACTCCAAAATTTAGCAGCCTAAAACAACAAATATTCATATTCTTAGGTTTCTGTGGGTGAGGAATTCAATAGTGTTTTAGTTGGTTGATTTTGGCTGAGAGTCTCTCATGAGGTTGAAGTGTAGATGTCAGTGGAGTTGCATCATCTAAAAGCTTAATTTGGGCTGGAGCATCTATATCCAGAATGACTCATCACGTGGCAGGAGGCCTCAGTTCTTATCAGTTGTTGGCAGGAGGCCTCACGTAACTCTTGAGAGGGTTGCTTGAGTATCTTCACAAGATGGCAGCTGGCTTCCCCCAGAATGAGTTACTCCAGAGAGATCAGAGAGGAAATCACAACGCCCTTTATTGTCTAGTCTTGGTAGTCATACGCTGCCACTTTTACCACAATCTATTTATTAGAAGCAAGTCACTAAGTACAGTCTTTACTCAAAACAGGAAGAAGTAAGTCTCGCCTCTTGAAGAAAGAAGTATCAAAGAATTTGTGGACATATTTTAAAATCACAGTCACCAATGAGCAGAACATCATGCAAAAATAGAAATGGAACTAAACCATAGCATTATGTTATTAGTTGATTTGCCCTTTAGGTGAAGAAGATGAAGTAAGCTACATCTAAACTAATTCTGAAAATTTCTCTTCATGCACCTTTTATTAATTTCTGGCTCCCTCCCTTCTCCTTGCTACTGGATCCTAGAGAACCTAAACATTTTTCTTGCTGTCCTAACACTGAGTGTCCTACCCAGACTTGTCTTCCTCAAGAGTCCTCTATACTTATAAATTATTATTTAGTCATTTCCTTCCCATTAAATCTAGTCATAATTTTTATTTCCTTGTGAACTGTAACAGACCTAGACTTTAAAAATTCAACTACATTTTTAGAGTTGGATAGAAGGGATCTTTGAAACATGTAACTCTTAGAAAATTAAATCAAAGGGCTAAAATTTGTATTTCAATTCATGATAAAAATTAACGTGAAAAGGCAATAAATAAATGAAAGAATTATAAAATAGCAGAGCTGGAAGTGCTCTTGAAGGTTTTCTAGCTTATGTTAATGACTCTCTTAAGCGGATAAAGTAAAACCCCATTTAAACATTTTGTGCCAAAGTTTTTAGTTAGTTAGTAGGCATAATTTAGACTATATTTTAAATTTGTTAACTTTTAATCTACTATTTTTTCCACATGCCACAGTTCATCTGGTCTTCATTATTAGACATTTTAATGGATTACTTAAGATTTTGTTTTACTTAGAGCAAGTCAACTTGCAAAGAGATAGGTTCTCTATTTCCTGATGCGTAGTTAGGTTAATAGGTAGAATTCAGTGGACATTTTGTTGCCCCAAGCAGGAATTCTTAAGAACAAAAAAGGGTGCTATTAATAATTATGTTAAGCCAGCAGGTGTAAATTGAGAAGTCTTGTGTAAACTGCTATAAGTAGCAACCTATTGGTAGGAGTCATAATGAGTGGATATGCTTCTGAATTGTTCTTATGTTGTTTATTTCTAAATATTTTCAATGTATATGTCAATTTGATCATAACACATGACATTATAAGTCAAGAAAAAAAGATTTTTTTCATAATTGTTTTCTGGATAATCCCATAGTTCCTTTGAGAATGGCAAGAAAGTAAGCTCCAAACTCTTTATAGAGAGGTTAATTTCTGATTAATTAATTAATTCAACAGATACACATTGTTTACTATGTACCAGGCATTGTTCTAGGAGCCAGAGATATGACAATGAAGAAAACAGACAAAAGCTCCATATTCTTGAGGCCTGCATTCGAGAAAGGAAATGAAGGTGATTGTACTGGCCTATACAATTAGCAAGATTTTGGTTTTGCGTTGTTAGTTTAGTAATGGTGATAGAGGTATTAATGAGGTTTCCCTATTCCTTGGACAAATTCCTTGGTGATTCATGACATGTACTATAAAGCAGTAGATTAAGATGAGATCAGGGATATAACCGAAGTTGTGGCTCAGACAGTATTTTGTGTATGAACGTATCTGAGCAATATAGGAGTTACTCCTATGACCTTGAGCCATCTAATCCCGTAGTCTGATCCAGTGGGCTGATTTGCTTCAACAAAGTAAACTCATCTCTCTAGCCCAAGGCATGCATTTTGCCAATTTTACAGTTGGATAGTTCCTTTTAAAAAATGCATTAGTAGTTATTTCAGCATTAAGATTTTCCATAAATTAAATATGGGTTGGACTTCCAACTGAGTCAGAATTTCACCAAAATGATAGAGTCCTACTAATTACTACATTAAGTAAATCTTCATCCTCTCTGTAAACAACATAGGTGGTAATTTACTCTTCTGTAGATGTATAAATTAGGCCATCAGGAGGTTAACTGATTTGCTCAAAGTCACAGTATGTGGCAAGGCCAAAAATGAATGTAAAGATCTTGATTCCAGATTTTTAAGATTAAATAATTGTTTTTCCCATATTTAGCTATGTATAAACCTATATTTATAAATAAAAACCTATATTTTAACAATAGCCTATGTATTCAAATAATAACCTATTTCTTCTAGAAATAATTTATCTATATAACTAGGTATCGATCTCTCATAACAGCAGTATGATTATAGTATTAATAGTATTTGATTTTACTCATCAAGATCTAATGAATGATTATTTTATTCTAATGATGTTCAAAAACAGATGAGTTTTAGTTGAAAAAAATATTTGCATTCCCAAACTTATCTAGCAGTTTGCATGGTAGGGTGTGAGGAAAAAGTTAATTGAACTTTCCTTTTTAAGTTTTATTTTCCTCCGAGGCCTATATTAGCAAAGAGTGGCCTGTGAGTAGTTTTTCTGGGTGATACAGCATACCTGGTAGTTATTTTCTGACATCAGAATTTGGGAGTTAGGTGTATAAGACAAGTTTTTACTCTTTTTTTGTAGGGAAATACCACAATTAACCTAATTATTAAAGAAGCCCAGTTAACTATTTACTGCTATGATAATCATTATCATCAATATCATTTAAATGTAGTTAAACACCCACCCGTATTTAAATGCTATCTGTAGTGAAAGATGAAAATGACACAAAAGATCTTGAAATGTTTGTCTAATTCTTACAGAAGATGAGAAACCTTTCTTAAATTTTCTTGTACCTTATAATGAATAATTAAAATTATATTCGTCCAATTACTCATCCTAATACTTTTTCTTTGATAAAAAGACAAGCAAGTTTAAGGCTGTCATTATGTAAAAATTGCCTATAAATTATGACTTTTAAAGAGAAGATCTGCAGTGATTTTTCTTAAGACCATAGCCTCAGAATAACAGTGTGCAAATACATCTCAGACAAAAAAAAAAAAAAAAAAAAAAAAAAAAAAAAAAAAAAAAAAAAAAAAAAAAAAAAAAAAAAAAAAAAAAAAAAAAAAAAAAAAAAGAAAGAAAGAAAAAAGAAAAGTCCCATACACCAATCTAAACAAAACCCACATAGGTACTGTTTTTATTCCACATATAATTTATATGTATGAAAAGAAAAAGACACATTCAGGGTTCACATTGCTCAATATATTTTTCTAGATACAAATTAATTCTGTTCAGTTGAAAACTTATGGCCCTTTGGTTATATAATTGACCCATACAAATTTCATTGATTCCTTTGAAAAATCAACACAGAAAATAACTCAGATCAAATCTTAGAAATTATGATGTCTAAAGTAAATTTAATTTTGAAGGGTGTTAATTTGGAAAGATCAGGGAGATGGCGGGGGTAGGGGGATAAATTGTTGCATAACAAAAGGAAAACAATCTAATTTTCTGGGCAAACTATCTTTCTGTGTGATCAATTTCTCTTTTAGAAGTTTGGCCAAAAATGAATTATAAATGTCAAACTTTAGGTAATATGCAGTTTGCTTTCCAAATCTCTCTCTCTCTCTCTCCACACAGTGCACATCTGTAGTTTTTAGGTCTTTATTGATAATTCCAGAGATGGAAATACTAGGAATACAGTAATAACAACAGTTTCAATGTCTCAATCTGCTCATTCTAGCATCTGTGTCAGTTCTGGGTTGGTGTCATTTTGCTTAATTTTCTACTTATTAAAAATTGTGCTTTCCTACCATTTTGCTTGAGTACTTCTTTGCATGACTGGATGGTGGACTTTGTGATTTTTACTCTGTTGGTACTGAATATCATTGTATTCCTATAATTATTCTTGAACTCTGTTTGGAATACAGTTAGATTGAAAATAGCTTGATCTCTTTGGGTCTTGCTTTTAAGATTTGTTTGCTGGGATTAGTAGTCTAGATCTACTTATTCCCCACTACTAATGTAAGATTACCCAATGAGCAATCTACCCCAAACCCGATGAGTTATAAGGTTTATCCAATGTGGTTGGAAGTACAGTTGACCCTTGAACAACATGAATTTGAACTGTGCGGACTCACTTATATGTGACTTTTTTTCAATAAATATGTAGTTAGCTCTCCATATCTGTGAGTTTGGCATCCATGTATTCAACCAAAGATCAAAAACAGTATTTTAGATTTGCGGTTTGAAAGCCATGGATGCAGAGGGTTGACTGTATGCATTGTTTTATGCCATTTTATGTGAAGGAAATGAACATCTACAATTTTGGGTATTTGTGGGGTGTCTTAGAACCAATCCCCTGCAGTTATTGAGGGAAGATTGTAGTTAGTTTTTGGGGAATCAAAGTTATATATGGATTTTTGACTGCAGGGGAAATCAGTGTTCCTAACTCTCATGTTTTTTTTCAAGGGTCAACTGTACAAGCTAGTTTGGGTCTTGTGTGAGTGCTAGACACTCTTCTCTTTAATCTTTTAGTGTTTTTTTTTTTTTTTTCCCCAGGCCAGGAGTCATCTCCTCACATGCCTACACTGATCAGTATTCTGTTAAGTACTAAAGGGGGACCCTCAGAAAACCTTTGGAGTTGTCTCTTTGTGCAGCTCTCTCCTATCTGGCTTGCTGCCTTGCATACTCTACTTGCTCTAGGTCTCCTTGTCCTCTCAGCTCTATCTCCTCAATGCAGGTTATTCACTGGGTTGTGCTTGGATATCTCCCTTTTATTCCATGGCTTGGAAATTCTCTTCAACTAGTGAGTTAGGGTACTTGCAGGGCCAGTATCATTTGTTTTCCATCTGTCAGGAATCACATACTTCATTGCCTGATATTCAATGTCTTAGAAACTGCTATTTAATATATTTATTTTTCTTTCTGTTTTTTTTCTTTTAGTTGTTTTAGCCAGGAGGGTAAATTTATTGTTAGTCCATCTTTACCAAATTAATACCTTGAAAAAAAGAGTACGTGAATAGGAGAAGAAGAGTTGATAGTGCTGGTAGTGCTAGAATGATAGAAATGCTTTGCTGGAGCCCGCTGGCTAAAATTGAACAGCTCCTGAGAAGGGGAGTGAGGACTGAGAAAAGAAAGAAAAAGAGAGACAAAGAGAGAGACAAAAGATAGAGTCGAGAGGGCTAACAGTAAGTACTGCGACCTGAGTTTATTAAGCACAGCATATTTATACCCTCGGAAATGCATGGGAAGCAAAACCCACAGATATTCTAACAATTGCTGCCATTTACATAGTTTCTCTCAAAACCTCCTTGTTCCTGTTTTCTGTCTCTTACTCCTTGGGGCAAAAACATTCAACTGTTAACATTAAGCCTAACTTCCTCCTTCAGTAGTAAGGAGCTCACCTGCCCTGCAAACTTCTAGCTTGCAGGCAACTTTAACCCTGTCTGCAAGACAGGCCCCAGAAATGGCTCCCAACAATGCTTATTGCCAGAATGTTGTTAATTGTGGCTGTAGAATGATGTTTTTGCCTATTGGAAACAGCCTGATAAAATGCAAAAAACACTGACTTTTGAGTTAGTGGTTTGAATTCCAGCTCTGTCACTTACCAGCTGTATGACTTTGAACAAGTCTTTCTGAGCCCCAATTTCTTTATCTATAAAAAAAAAAAAAGAACATGACTATCTGATTCATGGTGTTATTTTAAAGGTTAGATGAGATGATGTAAAATGCAAATTATCTGCTACAGTGTTTGGCATAAGGTAGTTCCTAAACAGGTGTTTATTCTTTTTCTTATTTGCCTCTGTTATTCCCCATTCTTCCCATTTCTTCTAAAAAAAAAAAAAAGTGTTCTTTTTTTATCATGGTTTTAAATAGTCTGGGAGAAGAGCAAAATGTTTCATTATAAATTTCTTCAGGATATAGGACATGAGTTTTGGTTCTTTTCTTCTTTTATTTCTTCATACATCAAATGTCCACTATATAAAAAGCAATTTACTGCAAACTATGGAATAAAAATATGCATGATAGAGTCCTTGCTCTCTACGAGCTCACAAACCAACAAGCAATGTGGGCAAGTAACCCACAATGTGATAAGATGGCACCACAGAAACACCATGTCTATTTGCAAAAGAGAAAGTCAGCAGCTAGCTGGCTGACAGATAAAAGCACCATGTCTGTATCCAATCTGTCTTTAGCTTCTTTTGTTGTTTACTTCTTCGATATCTGATTTATTTCAATGTTCAGGCTCTGATCCAGCTGACCTTGTCACTGTACAAACCGTTTGATTCTTCCTACTTAATGTGTTCAAAAGTCACTTTGTGGTAGACAGTATCCTTAATGAGCTGACAAAGCTGGGGCCAGAGTTCCCCTAGTCACGGCATCTCATCTGGGGGACTCATTGCCTCTGGGCAAGGAGTGATTACCTAAGGCACTGACTTTAGGAAAAAGATGAAAGGCATCTCTTTATAAGCTTCCCTTGATCTTGACACTGAAGGCCTAGATGGCATTCTCATCAAGCTTTTACTAGCTCATCACCAACCAATCAATAAAAATTTGGCAGAGAGGAAGAAAGGACAAGATTCTTCTCTTTCAGGCAAGGAATTAAAACAGCAGAGTTAAAGAAGGGCATTCTTACAGTGGAAAGAGCACAGGACTGGGAGTGAAGAAAGCCAGTTTTCAGTCTAGTCCTGTTATGTAAAATGGCATTAGACAACTACTTTGGAGTTTTAAAATACTAGACTCTAACTGTGAGCGCAATTAATACTGTAGTGCTATGCACATCAGTAAGAAAGCCCAATAAAGATTTATTATCATTTTTGTAATTTAAGAAAGGTTTTATTTTTTGCAGTGTAGCATTAAATTTGTCTATTTGAAACCAAGCAAAATGCAATTTTCCTTCTAACTAAAAGAAATAAAGCAAATTGATGTTTCTTTTAACACTACTTTAATAGAAACAGAGGGGAAGGTACTTACAAACTAAGGAAGTTACACTTTTTGGTGAGACAGATTGACTATCTCTAACTCCACGTAAGTGTGTGTGGCCCAGATTGTAGGTGTGTGTCTTGTGGTCTCATATCCTGTCAGGAAGTTACCCCAATGACTGGAGTCCCAGGGTTCAGTTAATTCTTCTGGGTTGGATGCAAATGTCTATTTGACCCTGCATATCTCCAAACTATGATTTTGGATATAAGCTCCTTGAGGTAGGACATGGTCATTAATATATACCTGCTGAATGAGTGCTGGGTACCCAAAGTCTACCTTTGGTTCTCAAAGGGAGCTAAGGATAATGGCTCAGCATGTGGGCTTTGAAGTTGGATTCCTGCTCTGCCAGTTAATTAACCTCTCAAGGTTTCAGTTTTCTCATCTGCAAAATGGGATCACATTTACCTCATTAGGTTGGTGTAAGGATTATATGAGGTAATTCAAGTCAATTCCTGTCACAGGGCTGAGGAGACATTCATTAAGCCCAAGCAGTATAGATGGAGCTTAGGCAGAGCAAATGATGTTAACCAATAACTTAATAGTGTAAGAAAAATAAGAATTATCGTTTTCATTTCACAGATGAGGAAACAAGCTCAATGAACTTAAATACCTTGTCTCAGGCCACACAGCTAGAAAGGGCTGGACCCATTGCTAGATCTTATTATTTTAGACCCTGAAGTCAGTCCAGTGGTCTCTCCACAATGGTCTCTTTAAGGTGAGCAGAGGTCATGACTTGTCCAATGAGCCAAACTTGACCCTGGAATATGGGGAGTGTATCACTGCTGCCTTTCTCCCAGATATTTCAGGCCAAATAATATGTGCCATATTTAAACAAAGGACTGCCTACAGCTTTCCTTTCATAGTAAAATGAAACACTGATATTTCCGTGACTTGTCTATAGCATTCAAAACTTAGGCACCATTAACGTCTTCCATTTTTACTCTGCAACTGACATTGTTTCTCAACAGAAGAGACCCTTGACAGTAGCTGTTATCTGCTCTTAGATAAGAGTTTACAGAAGTGACAGATGCAGACCTTTAAATCCTCATAGATATAGCCATAAAGCTCTTCTTTATGACTTAAGAAAAGATAGTTAACTTCCACAGCACCAAACATATTAGATAATTTACATACTTATCTAATTCATTACAATATCCCAGAGAGATATAGTTTATTTTCTTTATTTTATGATTTATAAGATTATATATCCTTTGCAGGAGGAGTAAGATTTGAGTCTATGACTTTTTCAAAGGAGCTTCTTCCAAGCTCCTTCTTTTTGAGTATACAATACTGCCTTGCTCTTAACAAACGAACCAACAAAATAGAAAATGTATTTCATTTTATTTAATTTATCAAAATTCAACTAAAAAATTACTTATTGAGATGTTACTCTATGTTCTGTTCTAAGCATCTTAAAAACTTGTTATGAAGCTTCTATGTTTTAGAGTGTGCTATTTTAGAGAAAGTTATAATTTACATTGCTCAAAGCTAGTGTCAGGAGTATCTATTAGACTTAGTAATTATTTTGTAGAGGTGGAGATGGAGAGATTAAAAAAACAATTCATGCCAAAGGAAGACCTACATGTATAAGATCATTAGCTCTGTGTGAATGGTATGAAAAAGGACAAGGGATGGAATGCATTTTATTAGGATAACACACTTAAGGTGTAATATCAAGTTCTGAGCCAAAACTAGATAGAGTAACTTTTAGACATTCTTGTATCACTATGAAGTAATTTAGGGCAGAACCAGGGGTGGCTAAGTACAGCCTGCAGGCCACATTAAGCCCACAGGGATATTTCAGCCACACTTGGCTCCCACTGGGAACAAGCAACAACATTCAGCTGTGGGTGGATGCTGACTCACCAACTCTGTTGGTGCTCAGAGCCCTGTCGGTGCCAGAGAGATGCACCGACTGCAGAGAGATGGGAGAAGCCAGTGTGAATCTGGCCTCCAAGGCCCCTTCAGGCAAGTATCCCACAGAACTTGATGATTCAGTCCTGCTTTGACACAGATCCAAGATTGGCTAAGCTCACCCATGGAGAGAGGCATGCAAGAATGCAGGTAAGAGTAGCAGAGAGGTAAGAGTAGCAGTGCTCTCCAGAATGTCCCCTCCAGAATGTCCCCTCCAGAATGACCCTTCAGTATGTCCGTGTGTCTCCAGGGAGGATTCATGTGTGCCTGGTGCCAATTTATGCCTGCTGGCTGCTGCCCCTCTCAGCAATCTGCTACCAGTTGTTCACCAGAAACCACTGTGCTCCCTTATAGCTGAATCAGGAGCCCTCCAGAGGCCATGGCTGCATCTTGCTCTGTTGCAAGGTAAAAAAGAATGTCATTCTTCTGCGTGAGCTATGCTTCATTTTTGTTGGTGGACTCTTTTTCCATCTATGCCTCAGACATGAAACTTTGAGGAGCTAGTCCTGAGACAAGCCCAGTGACAGACATGACAATGGATTCAGCAACACTGCTTTCTTTTGATGGCCCAAGTTTTGTGCCTGGCTTCTTATTCCATTAGCTTGAGCTCTTTCCTAAGGCACTCTGAGTTCCTTAGGCAAAAAAGCTTGCCGGACATATCCTTGAACCCCGGTAGTGAGCACAATCTAGGTCACAAGGGGACCCTAATACACACGTTTTAGTCAGTTCAGGCTGCTATAACAGAACACCATAAACTGTGTGGTTTATAAATAACAGACTTTTTCTCTTCTTTTTTTTTAAATCACAGTCTGGAAGATCGGAAGTCCAAGATCAAGGTACCAGCAGATTTTTTGCCTGATGAGGACTTGCTTCCTGGTTCATTTATGGCCATCGTATTGCTGTGTCTTTACATGGCAGGACAGAGGAGAGAGTTCTCTGGGGTCTTTTTTATAAGAGCACCATAAAAAATCCCATTCATTAGGACTTTGCCCTTATAACCTAAGCACTTCCTATAGACCCCTACCTCCTAATGCCTTCACATTGAGGATTAGGAGCTCAACACATAAACTTTGAGAGGATACAAACATTCAATCCATGGCAACAAGTTATTAATGAAACTATTAAGTTCACCTATTGGATTCCTTGAATCAACATGATGTATATTTTGCCCATAATCAGGAAAAATTATTTTAGAGAAATCTCAAGACTTTATGAATATGACATAATATGTGGTTAAGAAATGCAGAGAAAGAGGAAAAATGGCACGGATTATACGAGAAGAGTAGCAGAACAGGAAATCCTAAAGGAATTATATTTTTAACCCATTTTATGCTAAATAGCAGAATTACATTTTTGCAGAAGAGTCACAATGTAATGCACTTGTATTTTGTAAATAAAATGTAACTTTACATTTGGTTTTAGAAAAATTGATGTGGACAATAGAGAGCATTCACATGCTAAACTATGAAAGAAAACCAATTGTAATACAGGATAGAGAAGGCCATGTACCTAAAGATATCAGTCTCTTTTAACTTTTATTTTCAAGGTTATCACCCATCAGTGAAGATAAACACTACTAAAAGCTTGTCAGCTCTTTCTGAGACAGGAAAAAAGATTCGTTTTTCTGCCTGTCTCAAGGAGATAGATGTGGACATCAGTGTCCTTCTACAAAGCAGTCGGTGAGTCTAAACAAAATGAAGTGGCAGGATGTTGATGGAGTATATTCAGCGGTGACAAGTAGTCTTGCAGACAGCCATGTTTTTTTCATTATTCTGAAAACAAGATTTTAGAGAGTTTTTACAATAGGAAAAGAAAAAAAAATGCCATGTATGATTAGAAGTTAAGGATGCATTATGCCTTGAAGAGTCCCAGCCAACGGATGAGGACAAAGAGTTTTCTTTTGCCTGAAGGGCAAGAAGCACTTTTTAAAATAAAAAGAAAGAGAGACAGAAAAGAGATATCTTCAACATTAATTTAGAGCATTCAGAAAATGAAATATGCTTTAGACTAATTTTTAGGATAGTATCATAATTCTTTTTTAAAAAAATGTTATAATTCTTTTGGCAAAGAGTGAACTGGGAAGCTCTTGAGATGGTTAGAGCTGTGAAGGTTTAAAAATATTATGTGGTCCTGTTTTCTCTTTTAATAGAGTAGGAAGCTGAGGTCGAGAGAGTTAATCAATGTACTCTGAGTAACAGGGCAGGACCAAGACTAGCATTTTCACTGAGTCATGTAAGTTTTAATTCTATGCTGTCCTTAATATATACTATGGCATGCAAAATTACAGGACTTGTGTGTGTGTGTGTGTGTGTGTGTGTGTGTGAGAGAGAGAGAGAGAGAGAGAGAGAGAGAGAGACTGTTTAGCTGCTATGTAGAGCCTGCCTTTTTTTCCCCTGTTAAGGCTCCCCTTGCTGCATAATACTTAGGTGGGGGCATCCTCTCCTGAAAACCACAAGGCTACCATTTTCTCTGAGTACTAAGTGGGACTCCTCAAGGTGCAAATGTTGTTGCATGAAAAAGGATACCTTAACCCCTCTCCTTTTTCTTTTCTCTTCTTTTTTTTTTCTTAAACACTTTGAAAGCTCAATGGACAGCTTTTCTTTTTTTTTTTCAATGTAAGATTTTTGGCAAAGATGGCAGAGGGCATAAGACTGATTTAAATTCCTTCAACTCTCCGGTTTCTGTTATTTCTAATGCTCAGTGGCTTCTAGCATCCATACATTGGACAATTGACAGGAATTAGAATGACATGTGGAATTAGTTCTTGCTATTGCTTTGAGTAGCTTTTATTAATTCCTGTGGGTGCAAAAGGAAAAAAATGGCTATAGTTGTTCATCTTTTTCCTTTTTAAGGAAACTTGGGTCTCTCAGGGAGTCAAGATTGTTGGCAAGGAAACTGTTTTGATCCACCAGCAATTGATAGAAGAGTGGGTTACGGGAAAACTTCTATTCACTTCTTCGCTCCACTTGCCATGTGACCCTGGCCAAGCTACTTAATCTGTCAAAAACTTAGTTTCTTCATTTGCAATATGAAGATCCTAAGAGTACCTATCTTAAAGGTCTGTTTTGAATAAAAAAGGAGATAATGTGTTAAGTCACTTAACACCACACTAACTCAATAAATATCATTAGTATTTTCTACTATTCTTTTCAGAAGGAGGCAATAGGAAAAAAAATTGACAAGAACAGGGTAATTATTTTATTTCCCTATTTTTTGGGTTGTTGGAAAAGAGGTTTAGAAGTGTTTACATAGCTTAGTTATCTAGGTTATTTTGGAAATTTTAGAGGGTAGTGAGGAAACAGCAATAGGAAATCAGAACTAGATAGGAGAAAATGTACTTGTAGATTCATACAAATTCAAATATCTCCAGACCTTACCAATTTACCATGAAAAATGAAATAAAGTTGATATTAGTGTTCAATTTTTGCTACCTCGGTATGTTCACTGGAAGATCCAGATCTTTGATCCCTTAAAAAAAAATCCCTTTCCTCTACAATTTTTGGAAGTCCTCAGAGGTATGTCACATGGCTCACAAACAAATCTACTTTCCACGGGAGCTGCCTGCACTGCCCTATCTGTTGGAGTCTTGTTTATTTCTGGAAGGTATTTTGGCATCAAGGTGTCCAATGTAGCTTCCTTTGTTGGTTTCTGCCTTTAGCGACCCTAGAAAAAAGCTCAGGTTGAAAGAATGTGGTAAGCAGTAGAGGAAATAATGTTCTCTTTATTTCAGTTCTCTTTATCGTCTGGTTCTTTTTAAGAAAAACTCTTCTTTAAAGTCCCTATTACCTCTATGCAAACCAAGTTATTTAAAAAAACATTCAGAGGTCTTACAAGTAGAATAAACTCAGCAAAAACTCAGCACACACACACAGAAACACACAGAAACAGACATTCAAGCATCCTTGATATTCTTCACTTGCTTAGAGCTGTAGGTCGTAAGAGACAACTGGTTGTGTTTACTTAAGCACAGAGCACATGCACTCAGATTCAAGCAGTCACATTATTTGTGATACTTGAATGACACAATTCTGTTTAAACTGTAGCACCAACAAACTGATGTTCTGTCTTGGAAATAATTACATTTGTTGGCAGTAAAATAAATTTGAATGTGTGCTATTTCATTACTCACAAAGACTCTTACTTTTGCTCAGATTTGTCTAATGTGTTAGTTACTTAAGAAGACTTCTCCCCCAAATAAATCTTTTTTATATTTGTTTCTTTATCACCTAATTTTTCATATATCTGTTTAAGGCTTAATAGTTAAGGTATGACTTATGTTTAAGGTATCAGTTTTATTTACTAGAAACAATAAAATAATGAATAAAAATGATTCTACTCATAATACCATTACAAATATTTAGGATTAAATTTAAGAAAAGAAGTATAAGACTTATACACTGAAAAGTATACAACATTGCTGAGAGAAATTAAATAAGACCTAAATAAATAGAGTGTTATTCCACGTTTGTATAATGGTATAACCACTTTGGAAAGCAATTGTCAATTTCTTAATAAATTTCAAGTGTGCTCTCCTAAGAGAAATGAAAATATATGTCCCTAAAGTTTTGCATGTAAATATTCATAGCTGTATTATTCATAATAGCCAGACAAAACATGGGGAAAAAATTGAACTGTTTATCCGCTAGTGAATGGATAAACAAAATGTTATATTTCCATTTTGCTGAATACAATTTAGCAATAAAAAAGGATGAACTACTGATACATGCAGTAGCATGGATGAACCTCAAAAAATTACAGAAAGTGAAAAAAACCAGACACAAGAAAGACTTCATTAATATGAAATTTCTAGAAAAGGCAAAACTACAGTTTAAAAAAAGTAGATCAGTAGTTATGTGGTAATTGGATTTGGAGACAGGATTGATGGATGAATGGGCACAGGGGAACTTTTGGGGATGATAGAAGTTTTTTAAAACTAGATTGTGATGATGGCTGCACAACTGTGTATACTTTTAAAAATTTATTAAACTGTGGACATAAAATTGATAAAATTATGGTAGATAAATTATATCACAATTAAGCTTTTAAAACATATTTGAATAGAGGATACAATAGTTATTGGTTAATTTTGAACTTCCCAGTATTCATTTCACCATATTTTGATACCAGCACTGTGATAATTTTCGTGTTGTGTATAGTCTGTGGAACTATTAAGTTACTCTTTATTCCCCAAGCCAAAAGATAGGCAATTAGTACTCCCTGTTATAAGAGAGAAAATTCTACTTCAAACATTCATAAGAAATTAAAGAAAAGTAAATTGTTGGCAGTATTTCAAGCCTACGTATAACTAGACTCAGCTTCAGTGGAGGAAACAAGGAAGTTTCACTGGCTATGATTGGTCACTTGGGTCCTCGTCCTTTCCCTGAACCAGTTGCTATTTCCAGGGAAATGTGTTTCAATTTCCAGGGAAACATGATTCGTCAGGAATAAGTCATTCCACTTTGGCAACTTCACCAGAAACTCATCAACTCTGAGTTTTCTTTCTTTGGAAGAGATGTTAAATTCTTAGTTTTACCTGCAATAGTTACAAAATGTTAAATGGGAACATTTAGATCTATAATGTAAAAGAAAGTTTTATTGGGAAATGAAAGGGCTGGACTAGTGGACATTTTTTATTTTTAACTGCCTAACATCCATTCCAGCTTTTAGTACTGCCATATTTCTTTCTTCAGGAATACACTCTCTCTATTTTGAAAAGTGGAAAGGGGTCATATGATTCTAGTTAACTAATCAGATGCTTTTGTTCAATAAATGTGGAACTTGAGTAGACTATAGAAAAGACTGATATTGGTTTGAACTAATTTATTCAAGAGAGGGTTCCCTGGTGAGTCCTCCCTTGGAGCTGATTGTTCAGTATTTCCACCAATTATGTGAATTATTGCAAATGTTCCTAATAAATTCTCTTTTGGCATAAGAAAGTCAGATTTAGTGAACTAACAGCAGGGATTATTAAAAATAAACTAGCAATCTTCATGAACAAATATGAACAAAAATAGATAATTGATAAAACTGTATGTTGGAAATTCTGCTTTGGCTTTTTGTTTTCTACCACATTTACGTTTGTTATTCATGAGCATATGTGAGAATGTGTATCTGTATGAGAATGTATATTTTGTAGGTCAAGAGCGAATTTGAAGATAGGAAAGGGTGACAGTGAGACTATCAGCATGTAGTATGAATCCTTTTATACTGTATATATTGTGAGCCTGGAAATACGGTTTAGAAATGTAGTTTAAAGAATATGATTTATAGAGTTGTGGAAGCAGAATAATATAAATTCCTTCTTTGAAGAAAGTTAGATATATTAGTCTTGCTTTAAACAGGGAAATCAGCATTAATGAAAGAATTGTGAAGCAAATGAGACCTAAAAGTACTCTTTGTTGATTCAAGCTCTTTGTTGTTAATTGCTTCTCTTTGATGATAAAATGAACTATGCAAATAGAATCGTTAAGCCCATAGACCTGAACAAAAAAAACTGTCTTCTCACAAATCAGGTTGAGACATCTTTTCAAGTAAGACTAAAACTTGGTTCTGCTCAGTAGTAATTGACAGATTGCTGGGCTGTTTCCATTCATTGTCAAAAAAGCACAGACTCCCCTGCTCTTCCACTTTTTTATTACCCAACTTGAGTTTCAACCTTTGTGTTGTCAAAATAATGAAACATATTTGGGTAATTATGAAAGGATAGAAAGCATGACTGGTGTAGAGAGAAATGATGGTTCAGAAATTGTACTTAGCTTTCCTCAGACTTAACCAAATTTAAAATTAATTTAAGTGAAATTCTTAGTTTTACCATTTATAGAATTCTGGAATAGAATTTTTTTTAAAGATGATTCTTTTATTTCAATGTCTCTCTTTTGCTCAAGATGAAAAATAAACAGAATAAAAATACTTTTGACCATTTTTAAGTCTAAAAGTCATTTGGAACTTTGTTTATGCTTCTATGGCAGGGGATGAAGCTATATGTAATTTTCTTCCTACCAAATGAGGAGAAGTTGAAGGTGGGACCATCAGGCAGAGCTCAGAGACTCCTGATGGGCTACTATTTGTTATGTTAATAATAAAACCATTAATATATTTTTATATAATTAATTATAAGGTAATTTCTAGTCTGTCATTTCTGCTGGGAGTTTGTGAATAATAGATTTGCAGTTGGAAATACAAGGACAAGAAGAGTTCTGGAGCTGGAATATGAATTTCAACTTAAACCACAGTCATTAGTTGCCTACCTATTGTTTGAAAATATTTAGCATATGATTATTCAAGGATATTTAAAAACATCTGAATAATTTGAATATGGTTGTATAAGTGTCAGTATAAATAATTTTTAACTACTCTCTTTTCTAGACTGGCATACTCCAATTATAAATAAAAAGAAGCTAATATATTTAGGTTCTCTCATTACAATGGAAAGGTGAGTGATAATGTTTTGTGATATATGTTTTGTGATACGGTGGAACTTGAGTTCTGTCATTAATCTTAAGCCAAGAGATACACCTCTATGAAGTGTCAAATTACAGGATCCAAATCAAATTCTATCAAATATTCCCCATGTAATCAGCTGTTATCCTCAATAACAAGTAGAAGACAATGTCTTACTTTCACCTTATTTTTGTATGAAAGCTTAAGAGTCTGACTTGTGTCAAGGACACAACAGGGAGTATGGCTTACATAATATAAAGAGATAAAACTCTTACTTTGTTTCCTCCCCTCCTTCACTCCACCTTGTCCTCTAGCACATTCTTTTTCTTCCCCCATGCCAATAAAGTTTGATAGAAGGATGTCTCACTTTAGTATTCTATCTTACTTCATTCAGCCTTATTATCATCCCAGTATTGTTAATTAGGTCATTCAGACATTTCATCTCCCCTTGAGAGAGGAGTGAGTTTACACAGGCAGTTCTTCTCTTGAGAATTTCAATTAACCCATGATCATGAACTATCTTTCTATGTGTTTATTGAGTGTGACCATACAAGCTGAGCAGTTCTTCCTGTACTTGGTATAGTTTCTATCTATTTCTTTTTAAGGAAAGATTACTCTCAATTCTCAATGTCTATTGTTTCTTTTTAAACAAAATAGAGTAATACATAGCCATAATGTATGGGTAGACATGCTTAACACATGAAACAGGACACACACACACACACACACACATACATAAAGTTAGAAAAAAACCCACATTTTATAACTGAATACTTACTCATGTTTCTTAACCATGATCACCATTATTATTATTTTTTTCATTTGTAAAGAAAAGAAATATTCTACGAAGTTATCTTCATTGAAGATTAGAAATAAATAAGTAAATAAGAGGGGTAGGCACTGCTATTTGGTAGCTTTAATGTAGTATCTCCCAGCTGCATGTAATGAACTAAATAACTTGTCAAGGTTCCTTTCACCTTTATAATCACATAAAAAAGATGTTGTTACTTTCTGACTTTAAACAAGAAAGAAAGCAAAACCCCAGCATTTCTTCAAAGAAGGTTTTAGTCTAATTTTATCAGACTCAGTTACTTTAATCTTTTTAGTAGCCTGAGGTTTCACAAAGAGAAACCTCAAGTGAATAATTTTCTACATGTTATTAACAGACATTTGAGAGCTGATAGCATAAAACAGGTCCAGAGACAACAGGAGGACAAAAACTAAGTGGGAAACACTGTAGAGAAAAGGAAAAGGTGGGCAGGACCTTACACGCTTTTATCATTGTATAGTGTAGTTTCAAAAATTATTACATTTTTTTTAATAGGGGCTTCAAGGTCCTTCTTACTTCAGTACAAGACAATTTATTTTGATGAACAAGAAAAAAACAAAGCATAAAAATAGCTGTTCTTCAATCATTTGAGAAAGAAAGGCACATTTTCAATTTCTCCATTAGTTGATACAACATCATATACTGATTTGACATAACAACTTGAGAATTTTAGTTACCCATATTATTTTCCTCTTTTGGCACTTGACGTTCTCTCTTCATAACTTCCTTGCTCTAATTCTTTTTAAACTACCCATCTTTTTTAATTTATGTGTTAACTTCATTTTTGGAATGAAATAAGATTTGTCTGAGGCAGCTTTAACTTAATGTTTAACTTTTGTGACAGTATGACACTAAGTTTAACATTTAGATACATATGGAAGAATGGATGTCATTATGGGAGAAAGGTCTAATACCTCCTATACTCCCTCCTATCTCTTCATTTCTCTCTGATTTGATTGCTAATGTCTGAAGTGTTATTCTTTGAATTTGCTTCCTTTGATATTAAAGTGCAGACACTCTTAGGAAGAATCCATCACTCAAACTTCATTGTGAATGAGGCTGAGAGTTTGGACTTTGAGGAGTGGGTAGGGACTGAGAACAAGAGCTCTGGCAACTGGGGCAGCGATAGTTGCCATAGTGATGGTGGAAAGACTGATGAAGGCATAGCTGGGTTTGCTTTTCCTTAGCTCTATAAACTTAGAGTCACTTTATTTTCCTTAAACTCAGCTAATACATATGAAATATGGATATCCAGTTTACCTAATAGGTTTATTTGAAGGTTTAAATTAGAGTAAATGTGTTACAAAAGATTTGCAAACTATGAAGTGCTATGCAAAGTAAAGATATTAAAGGGCATGACTAAGGGGAAAAAGAATGTGGCCAAAGCAGTGTTTACTCATGTCACAACTAAGTTAGATCCTGGTGCCACTTTATAATCACACTCAGAATTCTGACAATTAAGATGACCAGGATTCATATATTGCCTTCTGTATATCATTGTGTGAAAGTAGGTCAGTTTTATTTTCTCTTTTTCTCCAAGTCAGTTCATTCTAGCTTAGCTTCTGTCCCTGAATGGCAGCATAGGGAATGATAAAGGCAGGGGTTGTTTCCATGGTAGGAAATGTGGAACAGGTGGCTACTGGAGGGCAATTCGCCCTTTGCCTTAAAGTTTTACCTTTGCCCAGAACCCGAGCCTTCAGTAGGAGATGATTATTTAGGTTTGTGGGAAGCAGTAATTATTTAGGAACAAGTTTCTTCAAGGTCAGACAAGGACTAAAACTTATAAATTAATACAACAAAATGGAGTAGTATTATATTTTCAAAGAATGTCCTAACAGCTTCAAATGAAGAAGCAGTCATTTAAACATGATCAGGCTGCAGATGAATTAGTTGTTCTCCTTTTTCTTTTTCTAGAAGGGCATTCAGCATTAATAAGTAAATAAATGCCTGACAACCGTACGGCCACGAGCACTAAACAGAACTCTCCATATGTAGTAGGCAGAATAATGGACCCCAAAGAGTCCATATCTTAATTTCTGAAACCTGTGAAAATCTTATGTCACAAAGCAAAAGGGACTTTGCAGACATAATTAAGAGAAGGAAAGTATCCTTCATTGCCCATGTGGGCCCAGTCTAATGACATGAGCCCTTCAAAGTGGAGAACTTTCTCCAGCTTGCAGACAGAAGAAAAAGTCAGAGAAATTATAAGCATGAGAAGGATTTAATGTGTTCTTTCTGGCTCTGAGTTGCAAGGGACCATTAGTAAGAACAGATATTGGCCTTTAGGAGCTGAGAGTGGCCCCTAGCTGATAGCCAACAAGAAAGCAGGTACCTACAACTACAAGGACCTGAATTCTGCCAATAACCTGAAAGGGCCAGGAAATAAAGTCTAGCTGGCTGACACTTTGATTTTGGCCTTTTGAAATTGGAAGCAGAGAAATCATCTGAGCCAACCTTATAATCTGACCTATAGAAATGGAAAGATAAGCCACTAAATTTTTGGTAACTAGTTATGGTAGCAATAGAAAATGAATATACATGTGAGTGGCGGCTAGATAGTAAATCAATGTCTGCTGTTTCAAATAGCCACCCTTATGATGTTCCATTTGGCCTTCATATATGAATAGTTGTTTTTCCTGATTACAGCATATGAACATGTAGCATATAACTTTAAATCAGCAGGTACCGCGGTTTCAGATTTCAGATGCTCTAAACTAAGCTCAACTTCATCTTTTAGTTATTCCCCTTGAGAGACTTCATGGTGACTTTTTTGCACAGCTTTTTCTCTGCATACGGACTTTAAAAAAATTGAGATATAGCATACACTCAGTAAAATGTACTATTAAGTGTATACCTTGATGAAGTTTTCTTTTGTAAACACCTGAGAGCCACTACCCAGGATCAAGATATAGGAAATTTCTGCCACTTCAGTGGGTGCCTCTACATTTCTTATACTCTTTTCACTTGTCCTACCCAGAGTCATCTACTATATGGATTTATATCACCATTGATTAATTATTCCTGTTGAAATATATGTAAAGGAATCATACAGTATAATTATTATTTTTATGTCTGGCTTCTTTCGCTCAGCATGTTTTTGAGATTCATTCATGTTGTTGTGGTATTCATAGTTCATTCTTTTTTTGGCACTCTGTTCTGCTATATGCATATGTTTATCCAGTATTCCATGATGGTTACTTGGGTTGTCCCCAGTTTTGAGATATTATGAATAAAGTGCCATGAAACTTCTTGTGCATGTCTTTTGGTGGATACTTGTACTTATTTCTCATGGGGACATAGCTCTGAGTGGAATTTCTGGGTTATAGGTAGACCAACCTATATTTTAAGTCAGGTTATCCTAAATGCATACTTCAAAATTGGTGAATTATGTCTATGCTGTATTATTGATAGAAATAATTTTATTTACACAAATAATCTAAGAACTACAGGCATCATAACTTAGGTATGTTGTCTGCATGTAAGTGGAGTTCTATTTTTTTTTTTAAAAAGAGTTCCTATCTGTGATTTAAAACAAAACAGATATAGGAAAGTTTGATTTCTCCAAACTTAGAAAGCCATACTAAAAAGAGCTCTACATCTCTCTGTATTACATTTTACTTTGCAGCATTTTTTGCTCCACTCAACTTAACAAAGACCTATACTTCTCATCTTTCTTTATCACTGGACATCATTCTCAGCATGAGGAAGTACAGCATGAACATTTGTGATTTCAGCAATGCATGATCTCAGTGACTTTTTCTTTCTTATTTTGGAGTGCCAAGGAACCTGACCCTCTGTTTTGGCTTGTAAGTGTTCTGGACCATTGAAAAAAAGATTGCTTTTACATTGGCCAATTTGAATGGCCATGCAGAGCGCAATTCATGGGTAACATGAAGGCAGCTTACAATGGACAAATTTTAGATGCTCCCTTAAACAGTTTCCAGGGCTTGGATTGGCTCCCGAGCACTGGCCATCCTGCCACAGCATCCCACCGCTTGAACTCTCATTGTTAGCTGTGCTTTTTTCCCTGTGCCACACCAGGACTTGGTCCACTCTTCCCATCCTATGCTTTCCTTATACTTCTTCTGTTATTGTAGCAACTCCAGGTCTTACTTTCTTAAATCTTCTCTTTTGATTCTTTGACAACATTCAGAAGTGAAAGAATAAACATTGCTTATCCTTCCCAAGGCAATGTGGATGTCTCTGCTAACTTGAGGGAAGTGTGTGTGGAGGGGAAAAAAAGCAAAAATATTATTATTTCAATTGTCATGTATTAGTTGGGGTTCTCCAGGTAAAAAGTGTGTGTGTGTGTGTGTGTGTACCTTTTATACTTTATATATACCTTGTATTTTATATAAGTATAAAAAGAGATTTATTATAAGAAATTGCCTCATGCAATCAAAGCTGCATATATAAAATCTGCAGTGTGTATTGGCAGGCTTGAGATCCAGGAGAGCCAATGGTATGGTTTCAGTTTCAAGGTATTCTGCTGGACTGGCAGGAAGATAGTCTTCTACATTGTTCTTCTTGCTCTAGGAAATGACTTTTTGTTGTCTTTGTGTATTCAACTGATTGGATGAGGCCCACTCACATTATGGAGGGCAATCTGATTTAATCAAAGTTCACTGATTTAAATGTTAATTTCATATAAAACTCCCTCCAGTTGACACCTAAAATTAACCATCACATGTTATACACTCATGATCTCCAGCTATACAATATGGCTAAATTGGGGTCTGTCTATGCCCCACTAGTGTGAAAGTAATGCATTGAGGATTAAGATGTTATGGACTTAATCCTTAGTAGCTGTGTCATTTAAAAACATTTTTTAGCTTCAGTTATCATAGATTAGTGTTTCTCAACTCAGGCCAATTTTTCTGTCTCTCTACTTCCTGGAAGATGTTTGCTAATGTCTGAAAACATTTTTGACTGTTACAACTAGGGTAAGTGTGGGAGGTGTTGCTGCCCGCATCTGGTAGATAGAGGTCAGGAATGCCGCTTGACATCCCACAGTGCACCAGACAGCCTCCCAACAGCAAAGAATCATCTAGCCCAGAATGTCAATAATGCTGAGGTTGCTAAGTCTTTCTTGGTGGAGGCAAGGTGAACAATTTAGGACACAATAAAATTGGAGAATATTGGAAGATGAAAAGTTTAGAAGGTAAGATAACCAATAAAATGGTGCTCAAATTTCAAAAGCAAATATGTGAACACTTGATCTTGTGTTATTTGCCAATTTCTAAATAGAATATTGAGAAGGTGATGTTATAAGTTGAAAACAATTATTGGCAGATAAACCATAATTGGGGGAAAAAAGAGCAGATCTCAGGTTAATAAGAACATAAGCAAACATTGTTTTTATTGAATTTCTCTCTCTTGTCATTGGCCCATAGGATGCCATAAGGTTTGAAACTCTGGGGTAGCATGGTGAAGGTGACATCACTATGAGTAAGTACTGCAAGTCAAAAGGGGTGAATTGTAACTAAGAAATCTAAAATAATATTTCTTAAGAAAATGTAAAAAGATAACTTCAATATAACTTACCAAATGCCTAAAAGTAATAGATTACTATTTTGTTAGTTCATAATTTATTCTGGCAGTCTGTTTAACCATATGCACAGTCTTCTGAATATAATTTTAAAGTTAAATCCTAATTATGAAACTCTAATTCAAAACAATTCTAAGCAAGCCTATTGAGAATTAATGTGAATGCAAATCATGAAGTCACTCTCATTAAGGAGATGCACATTCATTTTAATTTTAGACCAGGTGTGAGCATCTCTGAACTAATATTAAGTAGACCTAATTAAAAACTAAAATGGCCAAAAATTTTAAAAGATTATATTTTGCCAACTTGAGTTATCCAGGAACATGTAACAGCTACCTGATTTCTTTCTAAACAATTTTGATATCATTTAAAAATATACAAATTATTAGGGGCCTTCTAAACTTTTAGAATGGATTTTGTTGGCTTAGCTCTTGTCTTGTTTCAACAGGCTTTCTTTGTATGTATTGAATTATCGAAGTCAACTAACTTGGTCAGTGTGTTGTGAGGGTCACCACACATATCCTCTTGTTTAAATTAATTGGCCTCTGAAAAAGAAGAAAGACAATTCAATTCTACCTACTGAATCAAAGTGAAAAATGAATACATCAAAGCAAGTGTGAAATTCTTTCCAGTTGGCATGTACAGCAAATGTAGCTAATAATAACCTTTTGAATTTTTCGTCAAGCAGATCAATATATCTCTTTATTCATTAGAGTCAATATTGTTGGATCATTCATTCATTATTCATCTACCTACTATTTATCACAACCTTAAACTGATGTTCAGTCACTGCACTTTGAATAAGGATAAAGAGACAACTAAGGACCTGCTCCTACTCTACTGAGAAAGACTGACATTACACAGTGCAATGGTACTCTGAATTTTATGAGATCAGTATTCATGGAGGAGAGCTGAAGGAGATACACCCATGGACAAGGAGAGTATGCCTATAAACCTCTAAGGGCATTGGGATTTATTTTGAGACATGACGGTTTTTAGGGTGGCAGCATGGTGGTAATGGAAAGTGGTCTTATCTGGATATGTTTTAAAGGTACAGCTAACAGAATTTGTGGGATGGAATCAAAAGAGAACAGTTAAGAATGACTTCAAAGATTTTGGCAAAAACAAAGGTTTTGGAATTTCTACTTATTAAGATTGAGAAGACAGGAAAAGCAGCAGGTTTGAGGAGGAATTGTATTTGATTTTGGACATGATAAGTGTAACATGATAATCGGATATTTTAGTGAAATTGGAATAGAAGGTTGGGATAAATAAGCTTAGAGTTCAGGGGGAACAGTTTACATTGGGAATTTACATTTGGAAATCTCAAGCATATAGATGTTCTTCAAAGCCATAAAACTGCAATAATACCCCACTGACCAAATACAGACAGCAAAGAGAAAAGATGAGCTCTTCAGCAAAGTAATAGGTAGAGGCTGGGAAAATGAAGAGGAACCAGCAAAGAAGACTGAGAAGGAGGGACCACTATGGTAGGAAGAGAATTTCAAGAGGATATGCTATGCAGAACTCTGAAGGAATACAGCATCATGAGAAGGAATAGACTGTATCAAAGGCTCCTGATAGGTTTACTAATATGAAGACTGAGAATTAACCACTGAGCTTGGCAATGTGGATGTGACTATTACCTTGAGAGAGCAGCATTGGTTGGAGGGGTTGGTATAAAAGCCTGATTAAAGTAAGTTCAGGAGAGAATGAAAAGCGAGGAAATGGAGAAACCACATATAATCAACACTTTGAAGATGTTTTCCTGGAAAGCAGCCAGAAAAATGGAGTAGTAGCTAGAATGCTGAAAGTAGCTGGAGAAAAATGTGGATTAAACTTTTTTTTTCAAGTAGAAAATGGAGACATTTCCACATGTTTGCATGCTAGTGGGAATGTGGCAGAGAAAGAAAACAATAATGATGCAGAAACAGGAGGGGGCATTCTAGAGAAAAGTCCTTGAGAAGATGGGATTCAATGCACCAATGGAGAAACTGGCCCTAACCAGGAGCACACATAGTTCACCCACTGGAACATGAGCAAAAGAAGAGGTGATGTGTGTGTGTGAAGAATAGCTGACAGCTTAGGTAGTGAGAATGTGTTTTAGCATATTTAAGCACAAATATACACAGCAAAATCCTTTTCTTCTACCTTGATTAATTGTAACTGTGTATTTTTCTGAAAGCCTAGAATGTTCTTCATCCTGGCTGCATTTTAGAATCCCATGGAGAACTTTAAATATATATATATATATATATATATATAGAAATTCTAAGGGCCCATCCCGAGAGTTAACTGGTCTATATATTAACATTAAAAAAAAAAATCTCTTCAAGTCTTTCAGAACCACTGGGCTAGATGATATGACATTTTACATACAGTGAATGACTACTGGAAGAATGAGTGATTTTGTGTGATGGTGGTATCAGCACTGTAAGAAATAGGACTAATATTTCAAGAAGATAAGATTACGCTACTGCAGGTTGAGTTCTCAAGGAAGAAGCACTGAGACAGAGTTTTTAGTTTGCAGGATGTTTACTGTGGGTGGAAAGGAAAGGATGCAGGACTGAGCTAAGGGGAAGTCCAGCTGAGGGGGAAGTCAAGCTGCAAAGCAGCCCCATGATAACCTCTGCAGGTCCCACTGAGAGACCTGGAGCTAAAATGCTTTGTCAGCATCGTCCCACATTAGACTGGAATGACTTGGTTTGCATGGATTAGTCTCCAGACATAGATCTCCCTGGAAAAGCTGTGACGTTAGACAAGGCAGCTCTCTGCAGTTGAGGCTGATCCTGAAGGAGCTGAGAGCTGAAAACTGTCCACTGGTAGCATGTTCAGAAGCTGGAGCTGGGTCAAAAAGCTTCCCCTTGAGAGGAGTTCCTGGGGGAGCATCACAGCATCCAGTGTATATGTCAGCATCACAGATTGACATACCTGGTTCTGGTCGATGAGACAGGCTGGCTGGAAAAGATGAGCTTTCTTGAGCCTTAGGAAGCTCACATAAAGCCTTAGTCTTCTTCAGAAATGTATTTACCAGTTTATGAACCAGTATTATATTAAAATTTTTTTGTTATATAAGCATAAACATAGCTGGTTCACAAATCTGATCAATGTTCTTTTACAATTGCCATAAAAAATATTAGTTTATGAGCTTGTGGTCACTGGCTATGCTCAGCTCCACTTCCTATGGTGTATTCTCTGATAACAAAGAAGTTTTAAAATTGTGAGGAAGTTTTAGACAAGTTTTTCTTACTGTCAGTCAATGTACATTTTAAATGTCTAACAACTTAAAATTACAAAGACTACTGGGAAGATGGGTCAGTGGACAAAAACAAAATGATTGAGATTAGTGTCAGTATTTGTGGTAGCAAGAAAATTTTGGCAGAACCTGATATCAAGAAAGCAAGTTTCATCCCAGAGACCCATTGAACTAGCACTGGCAGCAAAGAAGATGAGAGCACCTCTCCAACCACAGCTAGAAAAATGCATAAAGAAACAAATAAAAAGAGATATTAAGATATGCAAATAACTCCAGAGCATTATGTTTCTTGTAGCCATTACTATTTCAATGTTATTTGTTTTTAAATATGTACATTAAGAAAGAAATCTTGCAGCTGAATGGTGATATCATAGCTAGAAGGAAAGTAATGAAAAGTATAATCCCTGAGTAAATGAAGATTGCTTGATGGTCCCTTCAAGTTCCATAAACTAGAGGCCCTTGCTTCATTGCTACAAAGCTGTAAAAGCTGATTCAATTTTAGAAAAGGAAGGAGGAGGGGAGAAAACCTTTATAGAAGGCATACTTTGAATTGACTGAATATTTACTTGAAAGAGACTATTTTAAGCAAGAATATGTGAATTAGTTTTAAGTGGCAAATTTGACTGATGCTTTCCTTCCCTCTGTCAGTGGGATGGTGTCTCATAGATGTTTTAATTCAATATAAAAATTAAGAAAACTAATTTTACTCTTCTGAGTTATATTAATTTTTATGTTACATATATGTTATTTGCTTTATTGAAAGATGGTAATTCTCAAAGTGAATTTAAATATTTAGTATATATTTTTATGTGATAAAAATTATAATATTTATGATAAAATAAAGAATAAAGAATAACTTCCACCATCTTTACACACCAGCAGTGATATAACAAGTCTTTTCTATGAAAATAAGACACTATATCATTGACCATATGACATGAGAGATCTGACTTCTCAACAAACTGATATAGTTATAAAAATATAGTAATTTTACACCTAAAATTATTTTTCACCTATCATCACTTTTGGCAACATTCTGATAATAATTATTCTGACACAGTTCAAAAAGTAATAAAAAAAAACCCTGTTGCTTGACATTTATATCCACATAGTTATGTGAATCTTGGTTCTCAAAATATTGTGACACTCATACTCAGAAGAGAAATTGATTTGGTGTCAAATCTGATATGTCCAGTAACAGAAGCAGCAGTAGTCTTTCATTCAACTGGATTTTTTCAAATTGTTAGTAGTTAATTTCATGAGTGACTTCATTAATGCGGTTTCTTCTTACCCATTAATCAATAGAGGTGGGAAACTTTTTTTTTATTTATAATTCTTTTTCACACAACACCTTTAGCATTTTTTTTCTGTTCAACAATCACATTTTGCAAGTAAAAAAATCAGACAATTATTTACTTAAAAAAAAAATTGTAGTTTAGACTGAAGTATTTTGTTGTGTTCACAAAATTTCAGTTAGAAATGATCTTCAAAGTCTTCTTGACTCCAACCCTCCATTTGATTGAATCTACTTTAATTGGACATTCAGTTTATGCTTGAACACCCCCAGGAGCTGTGCGCACATTGTCTCCTGAGACACAACATTTCACCTTGGTAGATTGTCCAGGTGGAATCTGTTCCCTACTGACTAATATGGCTTTCTGGAAAGCTCAGGCAAGTGGTTATGAGTGCTACTTACCAGTCAAGGAAGGAGCTGAGCCAAAGAGGCAGAAGGACATCTGCAATTTGGTCCAAGCTCCACTCTGAGAACACAGGCAGACTTTTTCTGTTTTTATTCTCATCTTTAAACAGGAAAAAAAAATGCCACCTATAAAGAGTCATAAGATAAAATTATATGAGTTAATGTGCTTTGAAAAATTTAAACTGCTGTACATGTAGAATTTTTTATGATTACAAAGCCCTGGGGAATTGTGGTGACACAATAAAGTCCAGGAAAGCTGATATTATGGTGGATGAAACCTTTAGGGAGCTTAAAGTTATTGTTTCAGCAGGTCTGGCTTACAAAAGAAAAACTTGTTAAAGAATAAGACATATAAAGTCATATAAGGTTATCAGAACATGCATAATAAAGACGAATGTATTCTTGGTCCAGGAGCTTAGCAAAAGGCATCCTCTTATATTTTTTATTACTGGCTCAGGTAAGAACTTGAAATTCAGGTCTATAAAGCAAAACAAAAATCTTAAGACAGGTAAACTTGGAGAACTGAAACACTGCTATAAAACAAAATCCTAAAGTTCTTGTTTTTAATAGATGAATTCTCAATTCCTATGTTGATTTTTAAAAATTAATTTTCTCTTTATTAATTTCAACAGATTTTTTTTGCACTTTGAAATAGGACATATGCATGAGATACATACACAGTGTTAGGTACACTTATGGTTTCATAGATTTTCTTATGAGAACTGTATATCTTCTTTTCTCCCAAGAATCTTCTAGCCACAGGTTGAGGACCTACCCTCTCCACTAAGTAAGTCTATCCCTCTCTAATTTCCCTTGATTGAGCTTCACTTTTGCTTCACCTCCATCATTTTTCTAAAAAACAGTGAATCTTGACATGAAGCATTGCTTTGAAGCACTATTGTCTTTTTGGTTTCCAAGACTAAAGAATGTCCACCAATCGCTGATCAAACAACTTATATCTGTGGTGATTTCTTTTTTAACTTGAGATATAATTGACACGTATTAGTTTCAGGTGTACTAAAGTTTTTATTCAAAATGACTTTTCGAAATGGAATGGGGATATAAAACGTCCAGCTATTCTCCAAGAAAAACCTTTCTGTTTAACATCTGATCAGTTTCTATAAAGGGAAAAGACCAAAAAACTCATTTTTCAAAGGTAAAGATAATGACTGAACTGACATATATTTGGATTTTCATGAAATAAAAATTGGCTGAGGTACTGTATGACTGTAGCACCGCATAAGAAAATTTAGACACAAATGTCTACAAATACCAAACTTTGCTCTCTTTCTGTTGAGATAGAGGGAAGAAAGCTGTGCTGGTTTTCAAATTGGGACTTAACAATATGACAAAAAATTGTATGTGGAATAGATGTCTATTGTTAGAATTGGCCTATGCAGTTTTCTTTGGTAACTGAATTTGTCCTCATTTATGAAACAGCTATACCATGTATAATCTCACCTGGGTGCAGTGGGAGGTCAAAACATAGTAGAATAAGAGAGGATGCCTATCAAATGCTTAAAATCTTTCTCTTATAAAAATTGACTGGTCTTCCAAAGTGCCTTAGAAAGACAACTGCTCCTGCACCTCACCTGGTAAGAGACTCTGCTCTGAGGCACTTCTCCTGGCCTCAGATTTATCACCTGTATTATTCAGGGACTGGATTAGGTGAGCTGCAAAGTGCCATTATGGCATTATTTCTATTTAATTGTTTAATCTTTAATAAGGGTATTAGTTACATATTTTATCTCATTTAATTTTCAAAAAATTCTATTAAAAATTATTTTTCTTATACTATTTTATAACGCTGACTTTGAAAGAGAGTAACTTATTCAATGTCACAGATCTGGCAGGAGACAAAGCCAGTATTTGGTCCCATTCATGACACCCATGGACCATGTGCTTGGCATGGCACCAAATCACCTCTGTGGCAAAACCTGTGATTAACAAAAGTACATTTTTTCAACCAGTTAGCTACGGGGAGACCACAGATGGAGGTAGGAGCCTTCTAACATCTATTTGTGTGTGTGTGTGTCTTCTGTGTCATAAAGGGCCAAAATAATATGAAAAAAGGAAATTCTCTGGTTCAAATGGTTAGCAATGATGATGACGTGACTGTCTCAGCTAAGCTTATGTAATAACCATCTAATCATTCAACTTTGTGCGGCATTCAATTTACTTTCATTAAAAAAGTTTTACTTGAGGATTCACACACAGTCGTAAGAACTAATCCAGAGAATTCTCGTATGTCCTTCATTTGGTTTCCCCCCATAGTAAATCTGGTATTACTATAGTACAATATCACAAACAGAAAACTGACATTGATGGCGGTCTATTGATTTTATTCAGATTTTACTAGTTTTACAGGCACTGATTTGTGTGTGTGTTTGTGTATGTGTATATTTTGTCCTATGCAATTTTATCACATTGCTACATTCATGTGACCATGACATACAATTCCATCCCAAGGATCCTTCATGCTACCTTCCTATAGCCACAGTGACTCACCTCTAATTTCTGGCAACCACTAATCTGTTCTCCAGACTATCATTTTGTCATGTCAAGAATGTTATATATTGGACATGGTTCCATAGTGTAATGGTTAGTACGTCTGCTTTACATGCAGAAAGTCTTAGGTTCTTGCCCCAGTGGAGCCATGGTCCATGGTTTACGGCCCAATGTCTGATCTTGAATAAGCCCAATGTCTGATCTTGGAAGCTAAGCATGGTTGGGACTGGTTAGTTCTTGGATGGAAGACCACCTAGGAAGACCAGGTGCTGTAGGCATTAATAATAATAATAATAATAATAATAATAATAATAATAAATGAGTCATATAGTATGTAACCTTTTTAGATGGGCTTTTTTTTTTTAAACTGTATCAATTCCTTTTCAGTGCTGAGTAGTATTTCATATTATGATATACCACAATTTGTTTAACCCCTCACCTAGTAAATGACATTTGGATTCTTTCCAGTGTTTGTCTATTATGAGTTAGTCTCCTATGAGTATTCATATCCAAGTTTGAGTGTGAACTTAAATTTTAGTTTCTCTGTGATAAATGCCCAAGAGTCCATGTGATGCTGGGTTGTATTTAGTTTTTAAAAGAAACTGCCCACCTCTTTTCTAAAGTGAGAGTACTATTTTATATTCCCACCAGCAATGTATGAATGATCCAGTTTCTCCACATTCTCACAGAATTGAGTGTTCTGCTTGTGATAGAGCCTCTACAAAGGTCTGAGGGGAGAAAAAGAGCCCTATCCTCCAAGATGCTTGTGTCCGAATTTAGTTTCTGCAACATAGATCTGGAGGGAAGGATGAGAAATGCTGGTGGCCTGACCCTCCCAGGGAGATACCACATCCCTGACTGTGAGCTAGAGGGAGAGGAATTACTGTGCTCTTGGCCATACCCACCTAGGGCAGAAATTCTGTCAGGCTGAGCTGGGAGGAAGGACAGGGAAATGACATGTAGTCCAAATGCCACAGACTCATAGACTTGTGCTGTCTTACTGAGTTTTAGTAGATGTTTTCTGCATAAATGTTTCTTTCAGAGACTCCTTTGTGTGTGTGTGTGTGTGTGTGTGTGTGTGTGTGTGTGTGTGTGTGTAATTTTACCGGTTAGGATTATTTTTCTGTGGAGTAGACCTGTGGGAATGGAATCTAGAACTGTTGAATTTTGAGGTTCTTTATATATTCTATATATAAATCCTTTGGCATATATGTGATTTGCAAATGCTTTCTCCCAGTCTGTTGCTTGCGTTTTCATATTCTGCAGAGAGTCTTTGCCCAGAAAAGTTTTCTTCTGTGTTTTTATCTAAATTTTTTATAGTTTTACATTTAAATCTATAATCTTTTAAAATTAATTTTCGTGTAAGTATAAGGTTTAAGGTAAAATTCTTCTTTTTTTTTTTTGCTCATGTGTGCATGTGTGTCTAATTTCTCCAGCACCATTTGTTGGAAGGGATCTCCTTCCTCTTTTGAATCACTTTTGCACCTTTGACAGAAATCAGTAGGACATTTTTTTGTAAGTCTATTTCTGGGTTCTCTATTCTATTCCCTTGTTTGATGTGTCAATCCTTCCACTACTCTAGCTATATGGCACTTCTTAACATTGGATGGAGTGATTCCTTCCACTTTATTCTTCTTTTGCAATACTGTTTTAACTATTCTAATTCCTGTGCCAGTATAAATTTTAGAATAAGCTTGTCCATATCTACAAAAAACCTCGTTGGGAATTTGTTCGGAATCACATTAAAACTATAAATCGGTTTGGGGAAAATGAACATCTTTATTATGTTAATCTATTTTGAATTAATGGAACATTCATTTTTTAAAAAATAAATGTAAATAAAGCTAATGCTCAGTGTAGAGGTTAGCACATCTGCTTTACATGCAGAAGGTCCTGGTTTCCTATCCCAGTGGAGCCATAGTCCATGGTCTACAGCTATGCCACCCTGAATAAGCCCAATATCTGATGTTGGAAGCTAAGCAGGGTTGTGCCTGGTTAGTTTTTGGATGGGAGACCACCTAGGAAGACCAGGTGCTGTAGGCATAAATTAAATAATTAAAAAAAAATGTAAGTAAAGAGTTGAGGAAGTTTTGTTTTGTTTTCTACGTTAATGTTTATGAGCACTACTTTTGTTTCTGTATAGACACGGGTGTGGAGAATCACAAAAACTATGACTATCTCTAGTCAAACTACAAACAAATGTTTGTGTTGTTGGGTGAAAGCAGATGACTAAACCAAATGACTCCTGGATTGTAGCCCTCCAGAGAGGACTGAGAATACATTAAATCTTCCAAAGTTCCTCCAAATGGGGAAATGGTTGCTAAAAAAAGGATTTGTACTATATTCCCTCTTTTCAATAGGGTTGAAATTGAAAAGTACTTACTTCAGTGTAGCTTTTCCACTTGTTTTGCTGGTTATTATTACAGCCTGTTCTATTAGGTGAGTAACCCCACAGAGAGAAAAGGGAAAATTAAACTCTTCTGGCTGGCACTATTATTTCCCTTAGCTGAAATCTGGTATGTGTGACGTGATTTTTTTTGTAGCTACATTTAGGGATCAAAGGAACTATGGATAGTTATCTATGCAGTTGTTGTTATGGTCATCAATTTTTCTGTTTTAAGAATAAAAAAAAATCTTTAAATTTATCTTAAGTTTTTGCAGCTGCAGCCTTCTTTTATTATAGTATCTTCTTATATTAAATTTTTTTCATCAGCCAGTAGAAATAAAAATAGACTAAGCTCCTTTCTTTCTGGAACAATTGATTGGCAGTTATTTCTGCTAGAGATTAGGATAGAAAAAAAATATGCAAATGATTAAAATTCAGGGAGTAATTTTTTTGCTTTAAATTAGAAAAAACTGTTGACTATATGTTTGTATTATTTCTAGTTTTAGCCTCTTTATTGAAGGTGAATGAATGTGAAAAAGCTTTGTTCTTGTGGTCAAATCACTCTATCTAATATTTCTATACTATTGCTTTTCTTCTGTAAATTCATACAACACTGTCTCTGCAGTTATTCGTTAGGCAGCATACTTTTCATGGTGTATGATTGAAAATTCAACTCAGGGCATTGATCCGAGTAACTGAAAAGTCAATACATAGACATAACTGAATCTAAAGGACTGAACGATGTCATCAGGTCTCAGTTTATTTCTATTTGTTATCTCTGCTTTCAATTCTTTTGGCTCACTTTTCAGGAGGCTTTTCTTCTGTGGGTGACTGTGGATCAAGGCTTATATTTTTGATATTTTTTCTTCTGTTTACTCTTGTAACAAAGACTTCGAAGTCCTGTAATAGAGCTAATTGGGTTATGCGTCTATTCATGAACAAGTTACTGTGGACAGGGCTAGTTTATGCTCTAGTCAACTATGCTGAGGTCAAATGCTGACTTCTGTAACCGAGAAGGTTTTTCATTCCAGCTAAAGTCCTGGGCTCAGGATGAGGGAAGAGTACATGATTCAGAGATTGTTACCAGACAGAAAGAGTTTGGCTACCTGGTATTAAGAGAGCCAAATACTAAACACACTGAGAATTGCAGTGGAGAAAGATTGGCTATTTTATTATGAATGATGCCACTCTGGAGAATGAGAAGCTAATGCTCAAAAGCCCAAATTCCTCTATGGTTTACAAAGAGTTTTCTAGAGTAAAAATCATAAATCATCATGAGTAAGGAGTTTAGGGTCCTGGGTCTTGCTGATCTGTCAAGAGTGAGGGTAAGAATAGTAAATTATTATTTCAGGTCTTGAGGTCAGTTTCAGCATTCTTCTGTCTGGTTTCATAAAAGCTAAAACACAACTTAGGCCATGATGTGATCTTTAGCTCAACAGAAGCCCATATCTTATAATCTTTTAGTCAAGGCATGGCCTTTGTTTCTGGCTGCCTCAGGAGGTTAATGACTAGTAAGAGAAAAGACTAAGGCTTACTAGGCATGCTGTGAAGAAACTGATTAGAGCACTGGGTTACATATTAAATCACAATCATACATTAAACCAGGACCCTTTGTTTCAGTTGGTCATTTGCTTTGTAAGTTGAAAAAACAATAATGCATGTTACTAGATTATCTTGGTATGCAGGGGTGGAAGCTATATATCCGTGATTCTTAATCATAGTATACTATTATTACTTCTGCTGTCTTGGTTATTTATTTTTCCCACTGTCTAACTGGCTCTACATTAAGCAATTTCTATAATGGTTAACAGGGTGATAAGTGACCTTCTTATAGTTGATAGTCCAAATTAGCATGCAAACCTATTAAAATTTTTTTCTTTATTAAAGATATTTTGTAACGGGTCTTAACTCCTTAGCTTTAAGGTGTGTGGGCCTGGGGAGGGATGGAGGATTACCAGGCTTGTAAAAGTCAGCAGCTGTACACTATTCCAGATTCTCAAGGGTTGTTCATTAAGGAAACAACTGGATAATATAAAAAAATGTAGGTTCCTAAATTAACAAAATTGAAAAAAATGACAAATATTGTTTTCTAAATAAAACTTGTTTATAAGATGTTTAATAAAATTATAAAGATTCATCAGCAGTGTAGGAAGGAAAAAGTACTTTCCCTCTACCCATCTTAGGTTCTCCAGCTGCGGCCCTGTAAATTAGACTGTCAAAAGACAAACTAACAAGGGAAAAACAAACAAGTTTATTAACATGTGCATCAATGAATAATCTAAATAGGTGGTTAGAACTTGGATTTATATACCATCTTAGGCTAAACAAAGGAGGAAGGATTTTGGGGTTCCAGGCAAGGAAGGCAATTGATGGATGAGTGGGGTTGGTGGGTGGTCAGGAAAAGTTTGGTTAAAAAGGGTTGTTTAGTATGATTTGTTATGCAGATTTAAGTCATTCTCTTCTCCGCTGGTAAGTTGTTAAGAGTTCTCTTTCTGGTATGGCAGAAGGACATTATTACAAATGAAATTTCCTTTATAAATGTAAATTTCATCTACAAAATCTATGTCTTGTTTTAGAGCTTTTTCTGTTTCAACTGGTTATCAATGGCCTTTAGCTCAAAATTATACCTCTACCAAAGATTTTTTTTTTTTTTGTATCAGCTTCTGCTACCCTTCAGCAACTTCTCTGTGGGCCTTGATTTGCCCAAATATAAATTTAAGAGGTTCAGTACATAGTTTCTTAGGTGACTCAGCTCTAATTTCTGTCATTCCATAATTAGTGATCATCACCCCTACTGAGTATATTGTGTATCTCTAAGCCTTAAAGGTGAAAGTATGTTGAAGATAAAGATGTTGCATCTGGTAATGTCCATAGTCTTAGGTATTTTCCATATGAGCCAAGTGCTTAGGATGACTACATAGATATGCACAATTTGGAAAATATACAAGAGCAGGGAGAGTGCAGATGTGAATTGCTTTAGGATTTCTGGCTCTATTTTGAATACAAGCTGATAAGATGAAAGGTTTGTTGATATAAAAAATGCCTGAATCTGTAAAGAATTTTTATAAGAGTTTATTCGAATTAAACTGATTACATATTCTAGGAAGCAAAGTTTGAAGTGCAGCTTATTTTATGCATTTGAAATTAAGAAGAGAACTAAGAAAGATTATATGGTGGTAGGAAAAGGCAGGGCAAGGATTGGATTACAGGATAGTTAACAAGATTATGTGCTCTCTTGAGTGTGGTTACAGTTTATTTCAAAGGTGTATTAACCTCGATGCACAGATACAATGGACAGGGCTTGCTTAAGACAAAGATAAACTTTTTAAAAAGTTTATGCCTGTGGTACCACTACCTACCATGCCCCACCCAGTTAGAAATTTATGATCAGATCACCCTGTGAGGTTACTTTCTACAGAACACCCCCTTTCCCTTTTTTTTTGTCCACAGATTCTATGTGTTGATTTTTTTAAAATTTTGGTTGTTAATATTCTAGAAAGTACTTTGTTCAGAGGAATGTTGTAGTTATTATATGACTGACTATTCCTATTTAGCTAACTTACTTTTTCTTTGCACAGGCTGGTATGTACTGAGATGATAGAAGCTGATTTTAAATAGAGACAGACTGTGATTTGTGAATAATTTTTTTAGAGATCCACACTTTTCATTCATTTATTTAACATAGTACATAGTTCATAGTATTATGTACTATGCACTGTTTTAGAAATACAGGGGTAAACAAAACTAATTTCTTACCCTAATGGAGCTTATATTATTCTGTAGAAGAGGAAAAATTTCTCCCCTTCCCTTCTTGGTTCTTATGGCTGGTTAAATAATTAAAACGACATAGGCAGATTAACAGGAGAAGAACGAATTTTAATATGTACAGAAAGGGAATTTACATAAGCATAAAAAATTCCAAAGACAGTAAGGCAAATGAGTATATGTCACTGAGGAGAAGAAGGTAGGGGTCTGGGACTTCAAAGGGAAGTAAGGCAATTCACAGGGAGATGAGAAGAGTTAATGTTTAGTAAATGAATATTTGCTGGGCCATCTAGATACAATGGGACACAGAGAGGACTTTGATCAAAGGGGCTTTGCTGGGTTTCTCTCTATCATACCTAGCTCCTATTATACTATGGTTATCTATAGTGATAGGTCCTTCCTGGAACAGGCCTTCTATCTTAAATTCTTTTAGGCAGTTAGGGGAAAGGTCAAAGGCTCTTCCTGACCTTCTCAGCCTTAAAAATAACCAACAATAAAAAGAATAAAATACCTAAGAATAAAGCTAACAAAGCATGTTAAGGACCTATACACTGAAAACTATAAGGCATTATTAAAAGAAATTAAAGAAGACATAAATGGAAAGATATTCCATGTTCAAGGATTGGAGAATCAACGTAATTAAAATGATCATATTACCTACAGCAATATACAAATTTAAAAAATTTAATATAATTTCAATCAAAATTTAATATAATCTCAATCAAAATCCCAATGCATTTTTTAAAGAAATAGAAAAACAACAACAAAATCATCACATTTGTACAGAATCACAAAAGACCCTGAAGAGCCAAAGCATTCCTGAGAAAAAAAGAACAAGACAGAGGTATCACACTGCCTTACTTCAAACTATACTAAAAAGCAAGAATAATCAAAATAATATGGTATTGGCAGAAAAACAGACAGGCAAGTGGAACAGAACCGAGAGCCCAGAAACAAACAAACAAACAAACAAACAAATAAATAAATTATATATATATATCTTCTAATATTTTTGACAAAGGAGCCAAGAGAAAAGAAAGCTTTTTAAATAAATGATGTTGGGAGAATTGGAAAGCCAAATGCAAAAGAATAGAACTAGACTGCTGTGTCACCATACACCAAAATTCACACAAAATGGATCAAAGACCTAAATATAAGACCCAAAACAATAAATTGCATAGAAGAAAATATAGGTTCTAAACTCATTGACCTTGGATTTAGAAAGGATTTTATAAATTTGACTTCAAAAGCAAGGGAAGTAAAAGCAAAAATAAAGGAATGGTACTATATCGAACAGAAAAACTGCTTAGCAAAAGAAATTATCAATGAAACAGAGACAACCAACTGGATGGGAGAAGATATTTGCAAACAGTGCCTTTGATAAGATAAGGGGCTTATATTCAAAATATATGATGAACTCATATAATTCAACAACGAAAAACAAACAATCCAATTAAAAACTGGGCAGAGAACTTGAACAGACACTTCTCCCAAGGACACATACAAATGGCTAACAGACATGAAAAGATGCTTGACTTTACTAATTATTAGGGAAATATAAGTCAAAACCACAATGAGATACCACTTCACACCTATCATCAACAGGACAAGTGATAACAGTGTTGAAGAGGTTGTGGGCAAAAAGAAAACCTCAAATGATACTGGTTACAAGAGGGAGAAGCCGGGAGGGGAGGAGGTAGATAAGGGTAAAGGTAGTCAAATATATGGTGAGGGAAGGAAATTTAACTTAGTGTGGTGACCACACAATGCAATATACATATGACTCATTATTGAATTGTGCACTTTAAACCTATATAATTTTATTAACCAATGTTACCCCAGTAAATTTGATTTTTTTTTAAAAAAAGCTTAAGTTAATCAATATCCCAAAGAGGCATACTTTGTGGCAGCAAACTCTGTTCTACCTCAGTACTAAGGAAGGTAAACATGTGATATAAAACATACAGTATTAAATGCTGTGATAAAAATTAAAGGAGAACAATTTACTGAGAGTGCCTGGAGTGCTATTTTATGGTAATCAGATAAGACCTCTCTAAGAAGGTGACATTAGAGTAGAGATGGAAATTAAATGAGGAGACAAATTATGTCTCATCTGGGGGAAATGCATTTCAGGTAGAGAGATGAGCAAGTGCAAAGGCCTTGAAGTGGGAACATGCTTGACATGTTTAAAGAATTGTGAAGAGACTAAAGTGGCTGGAACAGAATGAGTAAGGGCAGAGTAGAGGAAATGAGAACAGAGCAGTCAGAGGCCAGATCATGCGGGTCAGTGTTTTCAAAGTATGATGGGAAACTGGAGAGCTTTGAGGTGGGAAGAAATGAGACCTAGCTTGCATTGTAAAGGGTCTCCCGGGGAGACTGCTTAGAGAGCCCGGCTTTAGGGGCAGCAGAGGAGAAGCCCTTGTTGTGAAGCTGTCTCTCCTTGATGGGGCAACTCCCAGGCTAACGGCAGCACTTCATATACTAACGGCAGTGCTCCCCCATATACTGTGATCCCATTCTGAGCTACTGTGACCAAGACCAGCAGATTCCCTGCTCTTGCTGTGGGGCTAAGACAACTGTGTTTCTATCCCCTACCTGGAGGGATCAGATGTGCTTTACTATTATTAAAAGATAAACTGAAACATATTACATTTTTAAGAGTTTATTTGAGCAAAAATCAATCACAATCAATCCCAATGCCAAACCGGAACTGGTTAGGAGCCCTTTACCACGAGGAGCTGGAGAAAAACATTTATGTAGAAGAGGTGGAAGCAACACAAAATTATTTGATTGGTTGTAGCTTAAGTGGTTGGATTATTTGAGAAAGCTAGTTGGCTGTTTGTGATTGATTGTCCCTGGGTTTTGATTTCTTAAATTTGAAGCATTTCAACTGTAGGTTTAGGTTTTCTTACAAGGACTACTATGGCATTAAAGCCACTTTCATCTAATGGTCTCCTTGTTTAATACATTGAATACTATTAAAACAGCATCATGCATAGTGGAAGGATGCTGTGGTAAATTTTATTACATTGTGAGTTGTCTAAGGTGACCTGGGACATAGTCACCACTTATAAGATTGTTTCTCTGGGGACATTATGCTCAAATTCGAATCAACTATGTTAAGAATACTTTGCATACTAAGATTTAATTTGTAAGTTGGAGACTAAAACTTTCCCCTAACCCAGAGTTGGAAACATTTTTCTTAGGAAAGCCACTAATATATTAGGGATTAATAACACCTAATGAACAACATGGACATAAAAAAAGAAGTTAATCGAGAATTATTTTTTTAGATAGAAAGCTATAAAAATGAATCAAAACTTGAGTAAAATTAAATTAATGTTTAAAAAATTACCCTTTCCTGAACTAATTAAAATATTTCAAGAAAAGTAAATCTAAGGGGCAAAATTCTTATACTAACCTTATAATTTTGTAAAAAGGCTTTTGTTGTTCTCTTTTGTGTTATCTGTGCTATCTCAACTAGTATGGGTAAATGAATATTGCATGATATTGCACTTGTTCGTTATTCTCTGGGGACTGTGTATGGGGTGGGCACACATTCCCCAGTGTTCAATGAGCTTTAACAATTTTATTTGGTCTCTCAGATGTTAAGATGTTAAGTTAGTATCAGTTATGTTCTTGTAGTACTGTACATGTAATAATAAAGATAATAAGTAGTAGCTACATGTGCTTTGTTTGGGGCAACAATTCAGTAGTAATTATTTCTTTTACTCTTGTTAAATTACAAATAGAATGTCTTCTTTATTATCATTGTTGTCTGAACCAAATCTTTCAAAATGGTCATGAAGCTATGATGAAGAATTGAATAAAAATTTTGCTAAATGCTCTGCATTCCTTAAGGTTTATCACTGTGATGTGGGGAAAAAAAATCCCATAATATGCTTTTAATTAATTGTTGTAGGCTACATAGCCCTGTGCTTCTTATTTGGATAATACCAGATCCTATTAGTACCTTCCAACTATAAAAAGTATAGCTGACTGCTAAATTTGCTAGAGATATCTTGTTTTCTTTTTCAAAACCAGTGAGGGAGATTTCAAAACCTAAATTTATTTTTTTAATACATAAAAATTTGACTTAAACTGGGACTAAATAAAATATTTTCACTTCATTATTTGAAAAGAGAAATGACTAGTGAAGAGAAATGAACAGAATTATAACCTGTTAGCCAAGAGGTCGAATTTCTATGTTTACAAGTTCATAAATCACCTTTTCCTTTTCAGCTCCTCTTTTTCTATCAGAAAACAATGGCTCTTGACTGTAGAATTTCATTAATTAAAAACAAAAATTCCATGAGAATGGACTGAAGTAGCCTTAAGTTAGAGAAAAAATACTGATAGTAAGTCTGAAAGTCAAGACATCGAGAGAGCACAGAAATATTATTCTCACATTCAAGTAACTCCTTTTCTAAATTTCTCAGAAGAACATTGACAAGGGAAAAAGAATTGTTTGATCTGTTCAGGAGATCTACACTATCTGCTTCTTTACATTTTTTTGTAAGAACTAGGCTGGACCAGATATCAGCAGAATGATCAGATATGGAAGTTGTCCTATGCACCACACCAACCTGAGTAGAATCACTGAATTCATGTTTATGTACTCTGTAATGTGGAGGGAGATAATCTCATTTCATGGTTAAACCCACTTTGAACAAAGATCACGTCTACCTGACTTTTCCAGCTTCATTATTCTGGAAATACTTGCAGCATGTATTTGTTTCTTCTTTTGCTTACTTTTACTTGTCAGCATTTGTCTACATTCTGGTAGCACTCTGGAGAAACGGAGCCAAATATTCCAGACTGTTACAAGTTATTTTATCATGAGAAAGACTTTTTTGTTTTAAGATGAGACTTGATTTTTGCCACTTGTTCCTGAGATATTCGGATGGAGATAAAGTTAACCACCTGGGTTAGGTGTTCGAGTGGTCCTTTTTCTTCCTCAATTACGGTTTTTAAAGAACTGATGCTAGAAGTTTTTTGGTGCCTCTAGTCCATCTAGCCTCATTTCCTAGTTCTATTAAATATGTTGTGTGTGTGTGCATGTGTGCGTGCATGTGTGTGTGTGTGTGTGTGTGTGTGTGTGTGTGTGTGTGTTTGTATGTGTTTAATGGAACTCATTCTGCATCTGGATGATATATTAGTACACATTGGAACCTATCCTCGGTACATGCACAGACAAGAAGTCAAGGCTAAGGCTTTAATAATAAAAGTAATACTATGTTTTCAGGATAGAAAGATTTTAGGTTACATAATTGTTTCAGAGAAAATTTTGAGCTTAGAATCATATAGTTTCATTTACTCTAAAGAGGCTCTGAGGCTTAGTATTTATGGACATGAATTTTCAGGACATATCATCTCATCCTAGGATCCTTAATCTGTTACTTCAGTGTGAAATTGGACAAATTACATGAAATCTCTAAGTATTAGCTAACCTTATAAGAACAATCATTCAAAATTTTTATAAGAATTAAAGAGTCAATGTACATAAAATACCATTATCTCTGGCACATAGTAGGTATTCAATAAATTGCATATGTTTAGCAGAGACAATTTGTTATATCTCAATAATATCTAATCTTAGCAAATTCTGCTCATAGCATAGTAATTAGAAGTAAAATAATAATGCATGTAGATTTTGTTCACTTGTGAAAATAAGTTAATGACTTTGTCCTTGTGTTCTGTTGTCAGTGTGAATACCAGCAATATTTACATTTTTTCACATTAATTTTCAGATGATTTGTTATAGTCCTGATCCTAATTATTGATCACTTACAAGAAACTTAAATGTAAAACTATATTACATACAAACCACTATTTCTACTAATTTTATTTTTTATATTTTATTGTACCAAAATGAATAAAATCTAATAACAGTTGGATTTCATAACATTTCTATCTGAGCCTCTTGAAGTACCAGGCACAAAGAAAGAACACCCTTAAGAGAATTTTAGGTTTTAGTACTGTGACCTCTAAAGAAATCTTAGTTGTTTGATGAAAATAAAACCCAAATCCTTTACCATATTTATTGAAAGAAGCATCTTCTAACTCAGATCAGACTCATTTTCTCTTGTGGTTTCTCTTGGCTTTCTACTGCTACCACTCTCCTGACTTCACGGTGTTGGAAGTTTGTGGTTCTTCCTTCAAAACTCTAGCTGTATATAACAGACTTTCCCTTACTTCTTCATTTTATTGCTGTGATGAGATTGGTACATTCACACAAAATTCCCAGAAGCATCATCAGACGTAAGCTTAGGATATAAAAATGGGAAAGAAAGAGTGGGTCGTGAATTTTGCGGATCGGACTTACAAATTCTGTGAGCTTTAGAGCCCTTCAGCTCACTTGAGATGTTGGGGGAAGGCTTTATCTTCAGTGATGCAAATTCCTCATTTATCACCTACCAATAAATAGGAACCCCTTTGAGGTGCGTGCTGTGGTGTGTTGCCTAGATTTCCCTTCAGGATTAAGGCACTCACTCATTGCTGCAGCTGCTGAAAGAGTTTGCTGATGATGACTCACAATGAAAAAGTCCCTTTTTAGAAATTGTCCTCATGTGCAGAAAGCTTATTTACTTTGGATTTATTCCCACCCTGGTAGCAATCCCTGTCTAATAACTTGGTGATGTAGGGTACAAATGCTAGCCCTCTTGCCTTAATGGAGATGACTCTAAGGTATCATCTTAGTTCTAATTATGAGATATTGCATGAGGCCTCTGTTGTAAATTTATCACAGGTCAACATCTCGTCTGCCCAACCCTGCTTCCCAAAATATAGTTGTTTCCAAGAACATCAGCAATAAACCTTCTATGTGCAAATATCAGAGTCTAAGAGACTATTTTCTAGGGGGAGAATTGATTACTGTTGATACTAGAAGTGGAGAGGTCCTGGGAAGCAGATTCTAAAATGAGACTTTAGAGTTAGTTTATAACCACTTCTGGTAGATGGAGCACTGACAGAGCCTGGCATGAGTTTGCATTGTAAATGTTAAAGATTTTACTGGTGATAAACAATGATAGAATAGCGGTGAAAGATTTGAGAGGTTCAGAGTAAATAGTCATTTAAGGACTATTGTATTGGATGGCTGTTGCTGGGGTGGAATGACACATTAGAGGACAATGGAGGCTAAGAGTGATTGGAATCATAAATTCTAATTTTTTGTTAAAGTACAAAAAAGGCTGAGGGTCAAACCCAGGACTTAATTATAGGAGTGTCAGAGCTCCAGAAAACATTGAATTCTCAATCATGACGGGTCTTCTTTACAAAATCCAGCACCCTATTTGGAAAAAAATAGGACTTCGGGTTGAAATTCTTGGACACTTTAAATCTTCATATTCCCCTGAACCTTGAACTTTAGCTTCTTTTAAACATCTTGCTTTAAAAAATATAGAGAGGCACTTGCTTACAGACAATGTAGAGAATCTTCTTCTTCTTCTTCTTCTTCTTCTTCTTCTTCTTCTTCTTCTTCTTCTTCTTCTTCTTCTTCTTCTTCTTCTTCTCCTCCTCCTCCTCCTCCTCCTCCTCCTCCTCCTCCTTCTTCTTCTTCTTCTGTCGCAAAAATAACATTTGTATATCCTCTTCTCTCTTTTCTTCCCCCTGTCAGCATTTATCCTTACCTTCTCCCCTCTCCTGACTAATAGCAAGGGTCAAATTACAACATAAAATGACTGGGGAAATAATGGGTCTGCTAAGCAAAGGAGGGGACTGAAAAAATTGCAAGACCTAGTCAATATCTATTAGTAGAAACTGGACGAGTGTATATGGAACTACATTGTAAGGGTGCTGGTTCAAGCAGGAATAAAAGATGAATAGGAGAGAGTTTATGGATAGGAGATCACTTTATCATGACACAGAATTTAACAGCCTGGCAAGATCTCAAGAGATAGTGATGATAGTCTTCCCGATTTGGATCTTGGAAGTTTGGAGAAAGAGATAGTCTATATTATAAGAAGTAAAAATGAAAAAGCTCCCATGACAAATAACAGAAGAAGCAATCAAAGACTCAGAGAATTTGGGTGTATGAGAATAGATATACTATATAAAACCAGAACCACCCCACACCCCTCAACCCCCTGCCCCAGCTGACTATGTTCTGTGGGAAGGACTAGAGAACACTTTCTTTATCAAAGTGCAGACGTAATTCTGGCTTCTACTTAGGATATAGGAAACTGGAAAGAGCATACTTCCATTTTTATGATAACAACGACACAATGGAAAATCTGTAAATTCACAACTTTTCATAAACCCATGGGATAATTGAAGTTATGAGGCAAGAAATTAAGCCCAAATAAGGCATGGCAGTTATATTCAAAGAGAGACAGGAATTAAGTACTTGTTTACCTGGGGCGGACACCACCAGACTCTAGCTAATATACACTGAGTAATAAATAGTAGCATTCCACTACTAGCAGAGGGGAAAAAGCATGAAAAGAGTGCCTATCTGAGGAACTCCTAAAGGAAGTATTAAAGCTGATAGTGGAGGAGAAATGTAGATAAACCAGTTCTACCCTAAACAAGTCTCTACTCTAAACACTGGGTAATACTAGAGGAATTCTATGCCTGAGTATACTAAGGGTAACTAGAGTAACAGTTCAAAACTCAGCTCTACTTCTGGCTAAGGTTTTTCAACCTCCCATAATAAAGGCCTAGCAGAAAGAAAGCCATGCCCATTTCCCAGCAACAAATCACTTACTTACCTCCATCTTTTGACAAAAAATTCCAAGGGGCACAAAGAAGTAAGAAATACCAATATAATATATCAAGAGACATAGCAATCAACATAGCCTTACTCAGATATGACACAGATACTGGGAAAATCAAACAGGAAATTAAAATAATTATAATCACTATGTTGAAGACTCAGGTGTAAAAGGTGGATAGCATACATGATCGGATAAGTAATTTTAGCAGAGAGTGAAAATACAAGAAAAATCAAATGAAAACAGTAGAAATGAAAAACACAGTAACAGATGATGAATGCCTTTGATTTGTTCATCAACTGACTTGACACAGTTGCGGAAAGAATTGGTGATCTTAATGATAGTTCAAGAGAAATTACAAAAATTGAAACACAAAGGTAAAAGAAAATGAAAAAAATACTATTTCAGAACAGAGTAAGAACTATGCGATGATATCAAATAGTCAAATATATATGCAGTTGAAATACTAGAAAGGGGGGTGCATAAAAAAAAGAAACATTTGAAGAAATAATGTTTGATACTTTTCCAAAATCAATGAATTAATTAAAATTAATTAAATTAGACATTCTAACAGAAGAATATCACCATTATAAAACACACGCGTGCGCACGCGCGCGCACACACACACACACACACACACACACACACACACACAGAGAGAGAGAGAGAGAGAGAGAGAGAGAGAGAGAGAGAGAATGCATTACATAGAGAGGAACAAATATAATAAACCATTTTTCTTGTTCAAAGATTATGCAAACCAGAATACAATGGAATGACATTTTTAACATGCTAGGAGGAAAAAACTTGTTAACCATAGTGATATGAATTTGCCCTGAGAGTGGTGCCAGAACTGTTAAGCTCAGTGGTGGCCCTCCTCTGTAGAGTAGGACCTGGGATCATTGATAGCAAAGAGGATGAAAGAGTCCTGAAATATTAGTGGTCAGATGGTGTAAGGTCAGAGTTTAAGCCAGGTGTGTGACCCACAGAGAGCTATGGAGATAGAGCATGGCATTTCCCAGGGCAAAATAGATGGGCAGTCAACAATGGTATTTCACAATCTATACAATCAAGTAAATCAAGTGTTGATGATCAGGAAGATAAAAACACCCATACCAACAAAATATCATAATTCCCTGCTCACAGATCTGAACCAATTCTTAGACCTAGAACTCGTTGACTAAAGGGAAGACCATATTCCTGTGATGAAGGATCTTGTAATACTGACAGTGTATGTAAAGAGTAACGATTTCTCTAAACCCCACTCAAAGGGACCATTTATCAGAATAATAATATACTTTGGAAAGATGAGTATCCAAACATTTTGGCTACTCTGTTAGGAGTATATGTGAGTATGATAGGCAGAATTATGCTCCCTCAAAAATGTTCTAATCTCCAGAAACTGTGAATATGTTAGGTTACATGGCACAGGAGAATTAAATTTTATTCTTCTACATGGGTAACATCCAACTGAAAGTAGAGAAGATAAGGATTTCCAAGAAGTCATATCTTCATAAGCCAAACCCAACAACTTCTACTTGTTGGTTCTCAAGCATTGATTTTTCTGGTAGTGGCTCCCATTGGCATTGGCTTCTCTCGTGGATACCTCCTTGAGAAACTCATGACAGTGGCAGTTCTTATTGGGTGTTGGTGTTTTTTATCTTATCCAGCAGCTTACAACGAGTCCCACCATACTTTGGCATCTGGGTAGCTCACCATTTCTCTCATATCACCTAGCAAAGCCTCTGTTAATTTTCTTTTGATGAATCATAGCTCAGTAAATAAAACTGTTCTAAAGATCCAAAAATTACATTAAGGGAGTAGAGCTCGATATCTATGTTAAACTTTTATTCACTCGGAGCTATTTTTCTCTTACATCTCCTAAGAGGGTCTAATGAACGTGTTAATCAATATAAAGCTGTGCTATCCAATATGGTAGCATTAGCCTCATATAGCTATTTAAATTTGAATTAAGTAAAATAAAATAAAATTAGACATTCAGTTACAATGTGTACCAGACACATTTTGTGTGCTCAGTAGCCATATATATCTAGTGGTTACCATTTTTGATAGTGTAGATTTTTGCATTAAGGCAATTGAAGCTGAGAAAATGTGAATGACATGTCCAAGATTATATAATAAATGGCCCAAACAGATTTAAATGTGAATTTTCCTAATTCTGAAGACCATGCTTTAGGTCACACTGTGCTATAACAGCTGAGTTATCGCAAAGCAGTTAGCAATAAATCTTAAGTTGGTTCACATCTTCTGAAATTCTGTTGAAGGCAATTTCTACTTCTCTGTAAAAGATTCCAGCCTTGATATTTTATTTATTTCTTTCCTCACTGTCTTCAGAATTACTTCCAGAATGCAAAATTTAGACAGATTTAATCTTTGTAGGATGAATCACTCATTTATTTATGGTGTTACAGAATATTACCAATACTATTCCTGTTCCATATACTACTTAGCTTTTTAAATTTTAGTTTAAAATACAGGCATGCACTTAAATTTTCTTTCTAATAACAAGATGTGGAAAATGCAGGGTCTCTGCAAATCTAAAATGCATACTGTACTAAAATATAGGTAACATGATTGTCTGTGATAATAAGGCTGCATTTTACTCTCAGAGGAATAATCAAATTCTTTTGTTCGTTGAAGCTTTGTGTTCCAACTTCCTTAACTATCCTTGACAATCTGTTTTTTAGTTCTTTTAGGATGCTGCAGAATTCTTGAAAAATGAGATGGGTTTTTCTTCTAATAACCACCATAATTTCTAAAAAGTGTCTTTGTGATAAATTTCTTGCCTACCATGTGCCTAGCAAACTGAACTTTAAATGACCCTTTGCCCTTATTATTGCAGCTGTCAGCATCCAATTTTATACTGAAAATATAAAGGAAAGGGAATTTAAACCAGAATTTTTTACTGAGGCACATACTGCTTCAGCAGCTGCTGTTACAACAGTATCATCAAATACTAAAACTGACAAAGACCCATGGGTCTATTTTCTAATTCAGTATTGAAGGAAATTTACAATAGTGAATCTCTCTGGCAGTTGAGGTTGGCTAAGATTTAGATGACCCATTTCCCTTAAGTAATGAATTCAGGCCTTGCAAACTTTGCAAAAGCTTTAAACTGACAAAATATCAAGAGAGTTGATGTGAAATTGAAAGACAGCTGGCATGGACTCAAAGCCTCTTGAGTTTAACTTGAGAAGCTGCAAACTTTCACAGCTGCAAGACTGTCAAAATGAAGATTCCAGCATAAAGATAGTCAAAATATTGCTATTAGATGATAAACTTTATGATAATCCTTTACTCTATGGACATGATTTTTCATTTTAAATAAAAAATGCACATGGAGTTTTTTGTATTTATCTCCATTTTACTGAGAAAAAAATAAGTAAGAATATTTCCATCTCCATAAACTTAGATTTTAAAAAGACCAATTAAAATAAAATTTGAAGAGTAGTTTTTTTATAATTTATGATAGAAACTTATTCCTGGAAATAAAACCAGTTTCAAGTGGTTTTCTTTTTCAAGCTTTCTCTTTCCAATTTCTTGGTCTTGAAAGCTATGAGGATAATTGAACATTGTTATATTACATCATGAGAAAGTTGTCAGGATGTTTCTAGGTAAGAGCACACAACTAATTATTAAATTAGTAGGTAGAGAAACAAAGCTTGCTAGGTGTGGTAATTTTAGGCAATAAACTATATGATCAATGATAATTTTTATACATTTCTTTTAAGCAAAGCAAACCCCAAATTGAATGGCTTTTATGGCACAAGTGAAGTTTTACTGATGGGAAAATACTTTAACAGTAAAAGTATACGCTCTTGAACAGTAATTACAAGGCTTATTTTATTTATGAGAACTTAAAATTTTGGCTACATTTTCAAAGGATCTCAGTCATAGCTTTCCATATAGGTAATCACAAAACTCTTTCAAACAATTTAAATTACGCCATTGATTGGCCATTTATATTTGAGAAATAGCATTAAACTCATGTCAATAGTGAAATCCCATTGAGTAGAATGGCATATGTAAAATATAAATATAAATGCACAAATAAGAAAATGGGGGATAAAGTCATGTATAATTTTACAATGATAGCATGTTGTTTAAATCCAGAAAAACATATGTATAGATAATTTAAAATTATTTTTAATATCAGTTTTATTCCAGGAGTCATAAATTTTATTTGACTATGGAAATATAAAACAACCCCCGTTTCAATCCTACTAGGTATAATGAGAATCATGAACTATGCTTATCTTATTTTTAATGCATATACTACTTGTCAACTACTTGTCAGCATCTTCATTTGGAAAATAATTTTACTTTTTGTAATCACATGGCTTTGTTTTGGGTATAATATAAAATTCTAAGCATATCAGAGTATTAAAATGAAAGGGATTTGTAGACTAACTATGGACTCCTGAACATTACAGGAGACTCAGGCAAAGAGCACGGAAATTTTGTCTTCTTACCTAGCAAAGCCAATCTCTTCTTCATTGCTTTATGTCTGTATTAATTTCTACTATAGTACTTTTAAAGTGTACTGAAATTATTGTATATATGCCTTCTTTCCTGAAGGTAATAAGCCCCTTGACATCATCAACCAGGTCTTATTCCTGTTTTCAGCACTGGTTGACACAGCAATACCATGATGTGATCAAGGACTGGTTCTTTCTACCTTAATTTAACTGTGCCACCCACCTTGATGATGTCATCTTAAGTTTGGTTCTTCTTGTAGTCATAGGATCATTTCCCACTGCCTGTAGCATTAATGCTGTGTTTATTCTCACTTAAGTTCTCTGGGAGAGAGAAAGAAAGAGAATGCTTTTTCCCAGTGGAAGAACAATAATGCTTCTCTTCAGTGTGATGCAGTTGTTTAGGTCCAACTCTGAACCAGCAGCTGTTACCAGGGGAGTACTGTAGGCTGATTGGGTTAAGCCAGAGTTCCTTAACTTGTTTTGGGTAAGGGAGACAGGATATTATAATTGCTTAAACTAATCAGGACCCTCCTCTGGAGATGTAGTCAGTTTCTCAAACTGCACTGAAACTTTATAGGGAGAGATATTAGTCTGCTGCCTCTAATGGCCACTGCCCAGGTTTGTGGTCCACAGCACTTTTCCAGCTTATTGACTGAGAGCTCTTTGTTCTCAGAGTAGATAGTTTATAAAATGCTGATATATAAGATTAAGTTCAATGCCTTATTATAGCATAAAAACCTTTTATGATCTAGCCCTTGACTTCCAACCACTGGTTGTGTAGTCATGTCAAAATTCTGCTCTATCAATAAGAAATGTATTGCCTTTCCTGCACCTCTCCATGGCTATTTTAAGGCTTTTATATTTGCTTTCTTGGTTACCAAGTTTTTTAAACTTTTGATCGTCTTCTCATCCTTCAAATTTCAGATCAAACACCATCTCTTCTGAAATCTTCCCTTCTCTATACTGTTCTAGCATTTTGAACATAATTCTTTTATTGCTTCTCCACATAATATTTTAATTATTTATTAACAGATTTCTTGATTTTGAATGACTCAAGGGGAGGTTCTATGTTTGTGTCTATATCTTTGCAGTCAGAAATGGGTGAAAGATTGGTTTCAAATGTTTGTTTAATTGAATTGTTCATTTGGTATGTTTTTGAAAATTTAAAATCAATAGTATAGTCTCATACTTTTGTTGTATGTGTTCATAAATATTAGATGTTGCACCAGTTACTGCAGGATCTTTATATGATGACTTGAATAGTAGTTCCTGAGTCAATCTTAGAACTTAAGCTGTAAAATAAATTTATCTTTAGGATTCATGCTGTCTAATTTCAAAGTTAAAATCATAAAATTAGATGTATGCTTTTCAGCAGGAACTATTTGTAGAAGATTAGATAAAAACAGGCAGGATTGAGAACACATTTTTTATGAGGAATGTCTACATTGTTGAAGTTTCATTCTTAAAGTACATAAATATGTTTCTTTGTATAATAAACCTTCAAAAGTGCTTTCAGGAGCTATTTAATATATGTATACTAACTTCTAAAAATAAAAAAACCTGCAAGTAATTGGTTTTTAGAGTGTCAAAGGCTTAAAATTATTTAGGTGAATTGCAGATCTAATAAACATTTTACAAAGTTCACTACGCCTTTTAATGTAAAGTCATTTCAAGGTGAAAAGTGAGTTTTGATTAGGTTTTCTCTCTAAAAATACATATAGTATGTATTTTGCACTTATATGAGTTTACTTATATGAGTTTATTTGTTTGCTTATTTACTTATTTATGCAAGCTAGCATCCATTTCTCCTTCACTTCTTAAGCATTTCCTTCCCAGTTTCCTTTCAAGAAATTAGCTCTTTCACATTGTGAGCAACCTCAGTCAAAGGACTCTTTTACTCTTATAGGTGGGTAACCAAGGTGGGGTAGTTAGAATCTTCCCAGACTCGATCTAGACAGGAAAGCAGTTGGAGCTGATTCTTCATAGTGGTAGTTCCCAGACAAAACTGCCCATTAGTTCTTACTATGCAGATTGGAGATATTTTGGGTCCTGTGCTCTCAGGCTGGTTTATTTCGAGTTCCTCTATGTTCTTCCTGAGAAGTTCCTGCCTGCTTAAGTTAGAGTCAGTTTCTGTTGCTTACCAGCAAAGAACCCTGACCGATATAGCAGTCAAGGTGATTCCACTTGATTTGTTTTCAGCCACATTTCCAAATTACATCTTTGTCAAATTTATTCTTTTTTGCTCCATTTGGGTTTTACTTCTTCTCATATGGGAAAAATGCCATGAATCAAGTAAGCACTATTCGTTTTATTAGATGCCAGATGAAGTCAGTTTTTAAAGGCCGAGTCTTGTCATGTTCAATCACATTTCTGTAGCCTTTTCCCTTTACAACAAATATAAGCTGACTGTTAAAATGTGTTTTAGTCATCTCTTTGCAAATCATGTAAATATTTTTGGAAAGAAAGTTTCATTCCTTATTGCTGAGATAATTTTCTCACAGTTTAGAAATGCTTTTAGAGGAATCAGCTTTCCAAAATTAGGAAATCTATTTCCTGTGTTTCAGAAGAAAAACACAATGAAAGAGATATGTTTGCCTGATGCATTCTCATTCTCTGAGAGAATTGCAATCTATCCTTACTTATTTTTTTTGGGGGAAAGTTGTATCAGCAGAAATCATAAAGTTTTATTTTATTTTGGGGTATAGACAGATGTTTAAAATCCAGGAACAAAGAAAAAAGTACAATTGTATATCTGTTACAACTTCTACAGTGTATTGCAAGGGCTTGAACTCTATCATAATAAAAGAGGTATGAATGTTATTTAGATGAAGGTTAAAAGGTAGAAATGCTTTTCTGAGTGAAATGTCTAAAATAATTGAACTTTTGAGCCACAGAGGCAAGTCAGTGCTTTACAAGGTACCCTCCAAAAATCTTTTTGTAGGCTTTAAAATACAAATGCCTTTAGAATGTCAAACTTATATTTCTTCAAAGGAAAGAAAAACCCTTCTAGAATATTAAATGGACTCATAAAGGGGAGATTTTTTGGCTAAAAGAAGATCAAATATTTTCTTGTATCAAAAGCTCAGTTCATTATTGCTAGTGAAAAGATCACAGAATAGCTGCTTAAGATGACAAAGGGACTATGATAGCTTCAGTTAATGATAGTGCACAGCCAAATTTGTCTTCTGCTTTTTTACTTGTTTTATGAGAATTCTCAGCATTAGTTTTCTTTTGTATTCTTTTTTGGTGATTATAGAACTTGATTATTATGGGTTTGAAAATTGTAGAGTTTTTTTCCACATTACATCTAAAATTTTGAGTTAAGATTACACACTGCTGTTAAAAAAAGGCAAATGAAACTGTAAGATTTATCATTTACATATGTGAAGTGATTTTTTTTTTTTTTATCTAGCAGAATATTGCAGGAACCTAGATGAAAGCTATCTGGGAAAAAATATCTAGGAGGAATATAGTAGTTTTTTGAGGCTGCCATAACGAAGTACCACAAACTGAATGGCCTAAATAAAAGAAATTTATTGTTTTATAGTTCTGGAGGCTACAAATTTGAAATCAAGGTATTAGAAAAGTTGGTTACCTCTGGGGGCTGTGATGGAAGGATTTGTTCCAAGAGTCTTGACTTCTAGATTACCATCCTCTCACTGAGTCTTCACGTGGCATTTTCCCAGTGTGTGTCTATCTCCAAATTTCCCTTTTTTTATAAGAACAAACCCACTCTAATGATCTCATTTTAACCTGATTACCAAATAAGTTTACATTCTGAGGTAATGGGAGTTAGGACTTCAATATATGAGTTTTGGTGGAATACAATTCAATTCATAGCAAGAAGCAACAGGATGCTTAAGAGGAAACAAAGGAATAAGGTTTTGCACAGGACAGGACATGCAGGGTTTTTTTTTTTTTAAATTGTTGTTGTTGTTGTTGTTTTGTTTTTGTGAATCTAAACAATAAAGAGCCTGCTGCTGATTTTTTTTTTCTTGTGGCTCTTTGACTTTGCTCATATTAAAAGTTAGAAATGTGTTTCATCTTTTTTGATTTAAACACTATGAAAGTTTCTCACTCTTTTTCTTACTAATTTGGTGATAATCATAGTATGGAAATATTAATTTCTTTTGTGTTAACTCAAGTCCTCAGCAAGAATAAATTATACTGTCAGTCATGTAAAGTATACTGTACATTTAAATAGTCTGCACCTACAGAGAATTCTACTTTTGTCCTTTTTGTTCATCTCATTTCACAATTAACTTTTTGTGACTTGGTTTATTCAAGTATTCTGGCTTGGCCTTATTCTTTCTTGATAATAATAATAATAACAATAATAATAATAATAACAGGCCAAAATGGAGTCTCTATTTGCGATGCCATGTCACCAAACCAAACCTTGATAACTAACCTAATTGCAGTTTTGGCCTCTCCCAGGAGTGGAATTTTAAACCAACCGATTTAGGATTTCCTGATCAACACTAGTGAGGTGATCTGCCTGATTACACCTCCTGCTTTCCCCTAAAGGAAAGTGTCTTCGCCTGAAATATTCCACTCTTTTAACTGCCTATAAAAACCTTCCATTTTGTACAACTCACCTTCTAGTTGCTAGATGGGAGGCAGCCTGATTCATGAATCTATCTCTTAATAAAGCCAATTAGATCTTCAAATTTACTTGGAAGGTAATAGCTCTCTTCCTTTAAGCAGGTTTTTTTTTTTTTTTTTTTTAATCTGAATTCCTTTAGGCAAGTAGAGAGGGAGTTCAAAGTCTTTTTTCGGAGTCTTTTTGTTTCTTAAAAATAACAGCCTTAAAATAATCAATACTCCAAAAGGCACATTTTGGACTGGCAAAAGCTCTGCTTCCCCTTACTGCCTAGACCCTGTTTCTGAATAGTGGTGAGTAAGGCACTGAAAAATGTCTGGCATTTAGGTTTCCAAACATGGCACAGAAGAGTAGAGAGACACTGGATTCAGGCATCATGTAGGCTAGGAATCAGTGGCACCTATTTGCATTAACAACTGTGAACTTGATGGCTCCCTCTCAATACTTGAAAGATTTCAGACTGGGTCATATAACCTATGGAAGAAGTCTTGCACAGAAAAGATTGAGATTAATTTTTTTCTTTCTTATGCCAGTGAGACAGAATGGGGATGTGTGATATAATGATTTATAAAAAGAAATATATATTTTGCCTTTGTCTCTACTCCTGGCACAGCTTTTTAAAAATCCTTGGAATTTCCTAGCAATAAGAGCAATGACAACATCTTCGTTATAATATTTGGTCTTTTGTCTTCCATTCTTAAAATAGTTCCACAGCCATAAAGTGAAAAGTGTTTGTTATTTTTAATGAACCCCTTTCAACCACACTTGCATTTACTTATGTAAAGATCCTAAGAAGAGGGGACTGGTTTCTAGGGGAACCAACCATGTGATTAGAGAGTTGGCATTTTTTCAGCCCGCCCATCAACCTCTGCGGAAGGGAGGGGAGCTGGAGGTTGAATTAATCACCAATAACTAAAGACTTAATTGTGCCTAGATAATGAAGCCTCCATAAAAACCCAAAAGATTGAGGTTCAGAGACTTTCCAGGTAGGTGAAAATGTGAAGTTGGTAAGAGGGTGGCATGAATTGAAGCTCTGTACCCCTTCCTCCATTCCTTGCCCTATGCATGTCTTCCAGTGAGCTAGGGGAATCTGCAACTTATAGTTAAGCCACTCAGAAGCACAGGTATCATCCTGGACTTGTAATTGTCATGAGGCTGGAGTGGACAGTCCTGTGGGACTTGTTAAAAAAAAAAAAAGAAACAGTAGATGGAATGTGCCCCCAGGACAGCAAACTAAGACTTAATTGCAGTTCAGCCCCATAGGAATGTGACCTTAAACCCACCTGGAATTTCCTCTTCAATACTAGTGAGATAATTTGCCTGATAAAATCCCTGCTATCCATCCTTCAAAGGCAGGTGACTTTGCCTGAAACAATTCTTTCTTTTATTTTGCTAGTAACTTTCTTGTCCTGCTCAGTTTCCTATTAAAAACCTTCCATTTTGTATAGACTCTTAGAGTACCTCTCTAATTACTAAATGGGATGCTGCCCAATTCATGACTCATTCATTAAAGCCAATTAGATCTTCAAATTTACTCAGCTGAATTTTACTTTTTAACATCCTGAATCATTTATCTGTAAGATCTGATGTTATCTCCAGGTAGACAGTCAGAATTGAATTAAATTTTAGGACATGCAGCTAATATCAGAGAAGTGCTTGATGTGTGGAAAACCCACACATCTGGTATCAGAAGTAATGTAGTTTTGGAGTATTGAAAGTGGAGAAGACACATGAGAGGAGTGTGTTTTTCCTTTAGAAGATCTCAGAGTCAAAAAATTATATTTAATTATAAAAAAGTAGAGAAAGAAGATCTCTATGTCAACTATCTCACGTTCCCTAGAAGTTTGAAACAGGAGCAGCGGTGTGTTCTTGAGATGGCTCACAGTGGCTCATGAGAGTCAATTGTTAACTTTTCAGATATTTTGTTGGTTGGTAAAGACAGCCATTATGAAATGTCGAAGAGCATTCGAAACCATATAGAGAATTTTTATAAAAATCTCCTTGAGCCAAACAAAGGATGTGCCTAGAAGCAAGATCTCAACAGACTGAGAAAAATGCTTCTAGAATAGCAGTTTGTAGCTTCTTTTATGCATTTTGAATTAAGGAGGGAACATAAGGAAGATTATGTGGATGTGGGAGAAAGCAAGGTAGAGACTGGATTACAATGTAGTTAACAGGATTATTTGTTCTCTTGAGAATAATTTTGCTTCTGAAGGGTGAAAAGAGGCATTTCAAAGGTATATTAACCTAGAATGAATAACATTACTTAAGGCAAAGATAAACCTTTACTAAAGAAGTTATATACCAGAAGTGTGACTATTCACCATGATCTACCCAGTTAGAAATTTATGATCATATCACCTTGCGAGGTTACTTTCTATAAACCCTTTTTTTCACCCACAGAAATAATACATAATAAGTCAACTTGCAATTAAATAAATTATATTAAAAGCATGATACTAAATTGCTCCAAACTAATTTTTTCTTATTTATTTCACTACATTTTACTATTACCTATACTCTTAATATAGCTATTTTATGTATAAGGTATAATAAAAATACTGTAAAATGGTATTATATTTCACACATCTACCCAAGATGGTTTTCAGTGACATCAGATAGGTAGCTTGAAATTGGTCAGAGCTGTGTGATGACGTGCTACTAAAAGGGTCACAAAGATGTAGTAATGAGTTAAGGTTAAGAGCCTACATGCTAATCGCCATGTCTCGCTTCTGGACACCTGCTTGCTTGAAAAGTTATTGTTTGACTAAAT